>BHFT01040925.1:0-80197 GCA_004320025.1 Laticauda laticaudata
CCAGAGAGAGATCCTGGCCAGAAGGGAGAAGAGGCAGATGCGTGAATGGGAGAGGAGGCAACAAAAAAAAAATACTCAATCGAAGAGGAATGACGATAGGTGCTGGAATTCTGAGGGAGAAGGTATCTATGGCGGAATGGACACAGGCTCCATCGAGAACAAAAGGAAGCAGGCTGCTTGGAGAGAAGAAGGCGGAGAGCTGGGCTACACTTCGGAGGTGCTCCTCAAGCTGGTGGAAGCACATGCACACCTTGTCGGGAACTGCACCTCAAGAAATCTGGCCAGGCGGGTCAAGCTGAGCGGACGAGAGACCTTACGTGATGGCCAAGTGCAGCTTCTTAGCAGGTGAGATCCCCACACCGAGTAGCAGCCCCTCTCACACCTCTCTTCAGGCAGCCCGTTGAAAGCAGTCCTTCTTCCTGCCAAGAGCAGCTTCTTGTCCAGGCAGGGTACTGTGGAGCGTTGCCACGCACGGAGAACCCCCAAACAGCTGCACTCCCATGGCAGAGCGTGCGGAGGACCCCTGATGCAAGTGGGAGCAAGGAGAGGGCACTTCCACACAGGCCAACCCCATCCACCCCAGTTCCACCTCCACAGAAAGCCAGACTGGAGGGGCAGAGCCACCACTGGTCCTGCTGGAGATCAGGGACACCCATCAGAAGGCAGCAAATCTCCTCTCTCACTGGTAACACGCAACGTCCCATCACTCCAACTTGCAAGCCTTCCTCACCTACGTCAACCAGACCCTCATGAATATGTTGGGGAATCACAGTACCAGGTGGTAATGGACAAGATCCCGGTCTTCTTTCACAACCTCCAGACCCACTGAAGCCTGCTCCCAGCCCAGTCCAGGCCTGCTCCTCACCCCAGGTGATGTCACAGCCCTTTCCAAGGCTTTCACGGCCCTCACCGACCAAGGCTATGGCTACCAGGAGGTCCAGCAGCACAAGGCCAGCCCTTCCCAGTCAGGCACATGTACATCGTACGCCACCGGTGCACGCGATGCACTGATGCCAGCCATGCCACAGATGCAGCCATGCCAACCGATGCCACAGAATGCCACTCACGGCCTCACCTCAGCTCAGCTGGCAGACCAGACATCCCCACTACCTGCTCCTTCCTCCACCCCACAGCCCAAAGGCCCGGCCTCAAGAACATCTGTCAACGTATTGGGGCTGACACCCCATGTCCTGGAGGAAGGGGCCTCAACAATCACAGACTGAGCCAGCTCTCTGAGAGCTTCTCCACACACCGTCCCCTGTTGTCCTCTCGGGGCCAGGCAACCCCAATGACGCCTCAGACCAGCACTCCAGCAGTCAGCCAACCTCCACAGCACCTGGACCCCTTCACCCTAGACTGGGCATCGCTCAGAGTGACCAAGAAGAATGCCAGAGACTGGGTGGCTACCTGTTGACTTTATCTCTGCTTTGGACACTTTGACTGGGTCTTTTTCTTTTATAGCTTGTTATTATAAAGATTTATCTTTGCTTCCATTGCTTCGTTTATTTTAATTAAATAAAGTCTTGGTGGAAACTTTTAGAATGGTTTAAGCCTTTGCATGCTTGTGGGATGGGTAAGGATAGCAGTCGGGATGGGCAGGGATACTTTGGGATGGTAATAGCTGTGGGATGTGCAGGATACTTTGGGATGGGGTATAGCCTGTGGGATAGATAAGTCTCCAGTGCAAGCATAGTGGGACTTGTATGGGTCCACCCTCCAGGGTGCCACACCTTTGGCCCTTTATTATCAAATTAACAATATAATTCATTGATCTACAGCATGTCAACTATAAACAGAACTCTTTATTAATGCCCTGTTTCATTGTAGGACACTCAAACATACATGGCCCAAATCTCATCATGTGATGAACAGACTGAAGGAAGCATCATCAAAGCATCTATCATCCTGTCTTGCCACTCCACTGCTCCAGCTGAGGAGTTTGCATCAGTGTTTCAGGAGGTTGTGCTGCTTCTTCCCTTCATGTGAAGCCTCTGTTTGGGGCCTTGCTACAAGTCAGAGTGTCTATCAGGTTTCTCTCCCTTGCCTCCATTCACCAGGCTCCATGTCCGCCATTGCCTTTGTTGGAGGTCCCAGCGAGCCTGTTCTGCCAACACTGGTAAGCGGTGCACATGCAGATTGTGCAGGATGCCAGCAAGCTTCACGATGCTCCTCAACGCTACGGCAGTCTCTCGGCGATGCTGCATGGCGTTGAGGAAGTACCTGGAACCTGTTTGGCCAGGATGCCAAAGGCGTCTCTCCACCCACCCGTCTTGCCCCTGGGAACAGCCTGCAGTTGAAGGATCCTGCATCTCACGGGTGAGGCATCTGGAGGTGGTAGGGGCTTCATGAGGTAGGTTCTGAGGCGAGAAGGCGTCAATCCCCCACGATGAGATAGGGTACACTTGCGTATGTTTTGGGCAGGGGGTCTGGATCTGGGAAGCCCATGATGAGGTTGCGTTCCACGCCCTCCTAGGTCACTGGCATTCGTAAATACCTGGGCATCTGAAGCTGACCTGTGCTGAAGCATCGATGTACATCGAACTTGTAGTAGCATCGACATGGCGAGAGAGGATGATGCTGAAGAAAGCCCTTGTAGTTGTGAATAAGTGGACCTGACTTGGCGGAGCTTTGCAGGCCACGTGCTTGCACTCTATGGCTCAACGGTGTGGGGGAAGTTTTCCACTTCTGATACCACTGCTCGCACTTTTCTTCTCAGCCTTTTCAGTGGAGGGGCACTGGAGGACTCCTCCAGGTATACTCGATGATGGCCTGCACTCACTTCTCTGACCACAATGCTGATGGTGTTGTGTGGGCACCCTCCAGCCGCACGTGCATGCTCCTGTAGGTGGTCGCCTGAGGCCAGGTGGCACAAGTCAGTGCCCACCTTGAGCCCAGGTCCAGCTGGGCTGGAAGGTTGGTGTTTGCCTTGGTCAACTGGGTGTCAGGTGCTGCACAACTTCGTCAAACATGGCTGGAGCATCCTCAATGAAGTTCTGGAATGCCGAGGGTCTTCGTTCCTCAGCTCCACCATCCAGCTTGTCATACAGTCCCTACTCAGCTCTTTCTTCTCCCGATCATCTTTCGGACCCAGACACTTCTTGGTCGCCTCCTTCTTCCCGTAGAACAGGTGAACGCGCCTGTAAGATGGCTTTGCACTGTTGGTAGAACGATGATTGGCTACCAACGAGGATTGTGTGACGATCCATGGTGGAGATGCTGGATGCTGTGGAAGAGCAGAGCAGATTGAAGGCCTGCAGAGGTCTGCAAGCAGTGGCTGATGGACTGAAAGTGAGATCCAGGTGATGTCCCCCTTTTATAAGAACATAGGTTTTCCGCTTGGTGTCATTTTGCAATCCTCTAGGCAACCGCAGACATCTAATATCCGAGATACTCCCTATAAGAACGTTTTTTTCCGTTTTAAATGCTTTGTATGCAAGCGGCATCCGCTTTCAATCCTTTCTAACCTCCGTGCTACTAACGCTGCGTGTCTGTTCCCGCGTCCGTTTCACTTCCATCCATGTGTAAGCGTTTCCGCTGGAGAGGATGCGTAGTTGCGCGGATGCGCAGTGATGCTAGGGATATAGTGGACGCATAACGGATGACGACGATGTAGCATGGATGTTCCCCGTATGCCGTTGCGGATGCAGAACGGACGCATTGGATACATTTTCTGCTCAGAGCTTTGTGCAGCTCACAACGTCTGAGCGGATGAAATGTTCAGTCGACGGATGCTGGACCGGATAGAGAGGAATGAAAAACGGAGGCAGTGAGTAACAGAACGGATGCATCGCGTTAACCAACGGATGGCAAGTGTTTCTCTCCGTTTTACATCCTCTTTCCATCCGTTGGTGCTGTGTGACAGGGGCAGGAGGCAACGTTAGCTCTCAGGCTAATTGCTACTATTTCCCTCAGTGTACCAAAGCGGTCCAAGGCTGTCTGGGAAAAATCCCGCCTTTTTCACCCCCACCCCCCCGAAGCGTCAGGTGTGAGGACGCCGACGGTTCTCCCTAGCGCGAGCAGCCGTCTCCTCAGCCAGCTGATTTGGGGTGTCGTTTTGGGGAATTAGCGTCCCAGCGCTCCCGCCCTTTTTTATTTTTTTATTTTTATTTTTACGCTTCGTNTCCCAGCGCTCCCGCCCTTTTTAATTTTTTTATTTTTATTTTTACGCTTCGTCCCATAAGGGCGCCTGGCTGATGTTGCCAAGAAAAGCCCCGCGCTGTGCCCGCTGACGCGCATCGCTCAGTGACTCAAACCTACGTCACCCCCGGCTCAGGCAAATCGACGTTGCGCCCTCCCCGGGTGAAGAAAGCCTCTCCGAAGCGCTCTCTCCTCACGACCCAGGCGCTCCAGGCTTCGGCTTCCAGACGAGACTTGTTCCCCAGCCAACCGGAGGGGTGGAACCGGGCCGGCTGTTCCGCCGGCTCACCGCTACCCCGAAGGGCTTGGGGTAGACCAGCGAGAACCGCACAAGCCGAGCCAGAAGGACGCGAGCGGGGGAGCCGCAAGAGGAGAAGAGAAGGAAGGGGTCTAGGCAAACGCGGCGCAGCGCACAGACCTGAGCAGCTGATGCGCGCGTCAGAGCCCGGAGCCTTGACGCCGCTCTCTTTCGAAGCCCCAACTCCGCTCCGTTCCTGGACCAGTCGCTAAAGCAGGTGCTCGGCGGAGCCCCTCAGCTCCTTCCCTCCCTCGGCCCGTTTCTTGCTTTGATTTCTTTATTTCGTCGCGGAGAAGTTCGTTTGGGGCACAAGGGGCGACGGACGGATCCGCGGACAAGCAGCTGACCGCCGCCGAGGGAAACGGGTATCTTGTGCCTTCGCCTTTCCCTCCCCCCCCCTCCCTCCCCAGGTAGGTAGGGCAGATTTCTGCTCCGCGATTCGCTCGCTTCTTGCCTGCTTCGCCTTCCACACATGTTCTTGCCCAGCAAGGACAGGCTCCTCCGGCAATATTCCACACACAGACCTTCCTCCCGGGAGACAAGACGACGGAACTCTTCTTCGTTGCTAGGCGAGAACGCAAAAGGAGATCTCGGGGAGAACCGGCGGGTTGACGGTGGAAAATGGCACAAGTCCCGAGGGGGGGGGCGGCGGGCGGGGCGGCGGAGGGGCGCATCACCTGAAGCCTAAAAATAACAAGCGATGCGGAACCGAAGGACCCGGGCCTTCGCGCGCACCCTTGCGCCGCGGGAGTTCAAGCAGGAGGGGAGGGGGGTCGCCGAGCAAACGGCCCGTCCTTGAAGCCCGAGTCGAGGTCTCCGGGCTTCCTTGGAAGCGCTCCGTCCCTCTGATGAAAACCCAGGATTGAAAAAACGGAGGAAGGAAAGAGTGCAAAGGTTCCCCCTCCGCTCTCAGAGGTGGATTTGACCTTGATCTTCACATTGAGAAGGGAAGGAGAAACCGGTCCATCCTCTTGAATTGCAACGGGGATGAAGCTCAAGCCCTGCGGCTCAAGTTTTTCCTTCCTCCCTGATTGGTGATTCATAGCAGTCAATTGAGGAGCTTAAATGTGGACTGCAATGGGGGGNAAAAAAAAAAAAAAAGAAGAAGTGCCTTTGTAAAATGATTTGTTGCATCCAGTTCTGAAGCCATCAAAGGAAAAGAGACGTGCAGCTATTTTACATTTAATCTGATGCAGAATAATTTAACAGGCTGAAAGTTAAAATGCTGTGAATTCTAAAAAAAACATATGGAGGCCTTAGGAATTACAGCCCTCCATGTCTTTTGTTTTTAAAACCAAAGTTAAAAAAAGAGAGACTTCTTCTGATTGTTCAGAAATCTTCTAAAATATAGGTCACTGCTTTTTACTTCTCCTATAGGCTAATAATGTCATACAGATTTAACTAGCCAATTATATGTAAGTGTAATGTGTGGAAATGTAACTTATGTGGTTAGTTTATGATTCTGTTTGTCTTCTGAGTCCTGTGAAGACAAACATTCATTCAGCTGGAATGGTATATATGAAGTCCTATCACATGTTTGTCTGAAATTAATCTGGAAAGCATCTGTATTACCTTGCCATTCCCTGTGCAGGATGGGCATCTAAATACGACTTCAGTATTGATGACAAGATAGCACTTTAATCTGCATTTCAAAATATCAAGCTAGGTTGGGGAAAATATAGTCGGCCATGTAGCGTCTATACTTATGTCCTCTATTTATTGTTGCATGCCATACTCCAGTATATGCTGTCTGAGGCTATTGTTTCATTGTGTGTAAACAGAACTGTCTCTGAGCCAGAATCAAATCTTGAAGTGGACTTGTTCTTGTGCAGTTTTGTGACCTGGATGACATTTAAACGGTATCTTCTGAAACCCAGGTGTCCTTAGGCTACCAATGTTCCTTACATATCCCTCTTCTTGCAACGATATATGGACATTTTGGCTTCCATTCTCCCCTAAATGTGTGTCAGATTCTGGTGTCCTTGTGGCTACTCAATTATATATCCTTCACACCAACATTTCCCATTTCTCACTCCATAACATTAGAAATTTTATCTGTTATTCATGCCTTGATTTTCCCAGTCAGTGAAAACTTACGTATCAGGAATACCAAGTGCCTCTTTCTCATGCAGAAAACAGCCTTTCCTAACCTAAACAGAGGGTACTGAATTTGGAAAGGCTATTTTTAAAAAGTTCATCATTAAGGACACACAGGCTATGCAGCCCTCTGAACAAATGAATTTCAGATTCCATTTCAAATGAAATTCATATTACTATGAATTTACAACACTTTGTGTGCTGATGACTTATATACTTAAGTTGCAGATTGTAAAGTTAGATAAATCTCCCTATAATAATTCAATTTGATTTGTTTTGCTGCATAGGCAAAACATCTTATTCATCTAAAATCTATTTTATCTAATGATAAATACACTTTTAAAAAGATTTTTCTGTTCAGTTCAATGCCTTCAAGGAAATAATACAGTTTTCATGTGTCTGGGTCAGCATATCTTCCAAAGAACCCATTCTTTAATGTGTGAGTCAGTATTTACTGGTTTAGCAATTCACTCGGTGTGCTTAGACTGATCCTGTTTTGATCCAATTTCTAAAATGATCCACGGTGATGGATCACACAAGGTTCTTTGCTGGAAAGAGTGGGATGAGGATGAGCTACAAATGGCTCAGCACTTTGCTTAGTTAAAAGTAGCCGATACATTATTAAAGATGCAGAAGTATTGCTAGGGGCCTGTGGGAATCATCACATAATTCAGCAGAACCATACCTCCATCTGCCTGTCTTATCTTGTCCTTCCACACAAGTGTCCTTTTATCTTTTGGTGACTCCATGTCTTGTATCTGCAGCGGAACATTTTGGCATTCAGGAATCTTAGATCTCAGGGTAGTGCTAATTATGGTATATGAGCAGGGGCATGTGGAAAAAAAATGCTAATCCTGGGAATATTAATACATACACAATCTTTCTTTTATGTAACATTATTCCCAAAGTCTGCAGAGGACCAGTCCAAATGTCACTACAGACAAACTTATGAATTCTCCACAATTTTCATGGGATAGAGATGGGGGTAAAGGAGAAAGGTGTCTTTGTGATAAAGATACAAAATCAGTGATGGTCCAAGGATGAACTTGGGGAAAGGATGTAGACTTAGCTCTAGTATAACCTTCCCAGGTACTATGCAGGTTATACCTCTAGGGAAAATAGTACACATAAAATATGCTAATCGCTTTTGTCTGAAAGCATATAATTACAGTATCTAACTCTGTTCTCAGCCTTAAATAAAATTCACAAGTTACATGTAATAGAAGGACAATAAAATACAATGCTAGTTTTCATATCACAAAAATGGTACTTCATTTTAAATATGAAACAATGTTGGCACAATTGGGAAGTAATAGCTAATAGATCTACAGCATTGGTATTTTTACTATAATTAATAATGGTGATGCTATTTTCTTGTTAAATGCCCCAATTTTAACACTTAGTCCCTGTGACAGTTTTCTATAGAAAAAGCCACATGGTTTCATACATTAAAATGCCAACTTGTTCTTTGGCTTCAAGTTAAAAGTATCATTTTGTAAATATAATCATAGCATTGAGTAAGTCATATGATTTGTGGCTTTCTCTGCCTTCAAATAACAGGGTCATACTGTTGGAGCTCATGAATGCTCTGTGTAATATCAACAAGAAATAAATATAGACTGTGTTAGAAGAATTGTCTCACTTATGCTTTTTTAGACCATTGATGTTCCTGTGGAATTTTCTCCCTTCTCCTTTTAAATGAGGGAGAAAGGAAAGACTTATAAAAACTTCTGAGTGGGGATTGAAAGCATTCAAATATATTTTTCCAATTCATTTAACTCATTGTTTCTCTGCTGAACCTTCATACTGTATTTTACATTAATTAGGCATTGGATGTAGTCAATAAAGTAGAGTAGCAGTGGAGTTGTATAAACTGTGATACTTTCTATTTTTAGTAGTACAATGATTAATTAAAATGTGCATTATATTTTAGCATGTAAATGAGTATTTTTTTAAAAAGTGTGTTTATATTTACAACAAACTTGCAGAATAGGTAATTACTATTAATGTTTTACATAGAGAAGTAGGGTTGAAAAGCTATGTTCTCAAGATTACTCAGTGAATTAATGACTAAGCAAAGACTTTCCTTCTGATCTTCAAGTTCTTAGGTTCTCATTAAATTCCCCAAACTGGTGTCAATCAGTCATGCCAAGTATACATCCCTCCAGTTCCAATCAACATGATTGTGAACCATAGTAGCTGGGAATTCTGAGGTGAAATTTCCACCATCAGTGAGTGGAAGGATATTATTGTTCCTCCTTTGAAAGATATTCTGTGAAATTGCTAGTGAGATCAAGGAACTATGTAGATACTATGCTTTTAAAAATTGCATCAATTAAATACAATATGAGAAAGACTTGGATATCACAATCCATTTAAGCTTACAAAGCAGACAGATTTAATATATATGAATAATAAAAGTGCGACCCATATGTCAATCACAATACATTTTATTAATATTTTTAGAGAAAATATTACAGCACTTAGGAATATTCCAAGGTCATAGGCTGAATAAGTAAGGAAATAGTTAGAAGAAAATACAACCAATTTGTACATTTAATGTAATTTATATAATAAATTGTCTATATGGCTTAACTTTCGATACACCCTGTTTTTTCATAAGTGCATAATTTATTCAAATCTATTTAATGATGAAGAGGCAAAAACAAACCATTTAATTGAAAAACCATCACTCAGTGTTGTGAAACTTGCTCCTGGATCTTTGATCAAGGATTGTTATCTTTTTAATCTTAAAAGGCTAGCAAAACCTTTCCTCCACTGACAGCTGAGATGTATTACTGTGCCAAATTCCATGCCAATTCCTACTCATGCATTTAAGAACTGCAGGTACAACATTCATTCAGTAAATAGCCTTTTGTGTATGTTTGCTATAAAGCAGACATTTCACAGGCAATACCCCTAAAACATGACCATGTGGATTAAAAGTGCTATATAAATTAGTACACTTTAATAGGCAAAAAATAGCTATAATGGTAGGTTTGTGATATCTCAATCTATGAAAGGACTTATGGCAGTTCTATATGCAGTGTTTTCTTGAACAGCTCTCACTTATCTAAACCTGATTGTGGATCTCCAACTGGAATGTTCCTGAAATAAATAAATTCGAAAGCAGCCTAATTTTCTTTCGCTGTTCAGCTTCGTTTGTTATGTCAATACATTCATTTCTTTGTTCCACTCCTGGCAGATATGTTACTGTGGCTGTTTCACAGTCAATACCACTAGCAAACATTTGTTTCATAGTTTTCTCTAATTTGGTGGCTTTAAAATATGTTGAGCAGCCCCAATCTCCAATCGAAAAGGAACATGAGTTGTTTTGACTGCAAGTTGAAATCCAGCACAATGGGAGAGTGCAAAGTTGAGAAAAATTGCATTGAAAAATAACAGGAATTATGAGTGCAATTACCTCAGCATTAGAAACTAGTCCTCAAAGTTGTGCACTTGCAGTGATTTGGATTGATACTGTATGCTAGGGTATAGAAATAGGTACAAAACATGTAGAAAGAAGTTCCTCCTGTATATCTGCTCTATTTGATTGCAGTGGAATTATTCAGATGACAATAGCTACGTGCAATTCTACACATAGCATAGATAAACTCATGGGGAAAGGGGAAAAATAGATTGTTTTAATCATACTAACAATACCTACTAATTACAATAACATACTTAGAATTCCTGCAAAAAATCTTATTATGAAGAAAAGCTGTCATTTTTAAGTGAATTAACACTGACGTAATTTGTACCATGGTATATTAATAGTTTTATAGAATTAGGGGAAAATAGATATAAAGGCTTCTAGTGATACTAGATAAAAGAAAATAATCAAAGCTCAGTGGAGGTAAATAAAGTATGGCCAAAGTCTGAAGCCAGGAAACCCTGTTATGAGTGGTGATTCAAAGAAGCCAATTCCATCCCTAATGATTTATGTTTAGCTATTTAAGAACCATCACACTTTGTTCCTTCTGCATGCTCAGTCCATGCTGAACATACAGTATCTTTCTGGGGATGAGTCTAATGAGATACTGAAGTTAGCTTTGTTGCGTTACCCTAGCATTATTTTTGCATTGTGTGATTTTGAATAGTGCATTTTTACCATGACTACAGAAAAGAGAAAAGATTGTATGCTTTAAGGAGTCACTGAGATTGTAATAATTCAGAATTTGAATGGAGAAATTATGGCCCTCAAGAAGGATTTCATTAAAGAGGGAGATAAAGAGAGAAATAGGATAATATAGAGAAAAAAAATGGAGCCAGTGATAATTTGAATGGTGTATTGAAATAAAAATACAGGGAGACTATCCTGAAATGATGGTTCCTAGAACGATTGCTATAATAGTCTTGCAGCAAAAACAAATAAGCGTGTACAACTTTTATTATGGATTACAGCCATTTTTTTCAGATTCATATGCACCTGGTACAATGAACTGTGATCCATGAAAAATTTATTTTAATTGCCACACTACTGTTCATCCTTTTTAGTACAGATTTCCTCACTGTAATAACAGCTTTTGCTGGAAGAATCAGTACCAAGGACAGCTCCACACCATGACCAAACTTTCTTGATTTGGGGGAATCTGCTGTATTTTTCTTATCTCAAGTCTCAGATGCATTTTCTATGTGGCTGAAAGAATGGATTTGTTTATTTATTTTACATAGCGACTCATCCCATGAATGTGACTCTAAGTGGCAAACAATTGAATGATAACAACAATAACTCTCTATGAATAACTGATTTTTAAGACTTTGCCAGTTCAGCTATCGTAGTCTATACTGTCACTTAATAATAAACATCTGATAATGTCTGGTGTTCATATTATTTGGTTATGGCAGTTCTATATGGGTTGTTTTCTTGGTTATTGTCTCCTCTAATGAAAACCTGTAAAAAATGTAAACGATATTCGTACAGGTTTTCATTAGAGGGGACAATAACCAACTAATATGAACACCGGACATTATTAGATGTTTATTATTGAGTGACAGTACAGACTACTCTAGCTTAACTGGCTATATATATCTAACCAACTACTTATATGAATACCAAACATTATCAGATCTTTACTATCATGTTAAATGTATTTCACATTTGGCAGCCCAACTGCAGGAAATAAATTAACACTTCTTAATAATTGTCCTCCAGCTGAGGTCATTGATCAAGGACCCAGAATCTGAATGTAATTGTTAATGCTAAACATTGTATATTTTCTGAATATTAGTAACAAACAACATGCATTAATAATATAATTACCATTTTTACTATCAGTTGTTTTGTATCTTCTATCTGCTCTGTGCATTGAGAAGATTCTTGAGTGGGCTATTCAGACCAAGGGAAGTATAGATCTAAATTTTATAACTTTTTAAATAATATAATGACTTTATCACAGAACCTTGGAATATTTTGAAGAGACAGTATAAGTAACCTCCCAAATATTCAAAGAGGGAACATCTTAAAAAGCAGATATCTGTAGGAATGTTCAGCCAGTTTACAGCAAAAAGGAAATTTTAAAATGATATACTGTGATTAATATGGAATAAATATGAATATATGTAAGATCAGAAAAAAACATGGTATGTTGTACAGAATTTTCAGAAATCAGATCAAAATTTCCAAATACATAGTCTGTGACTATTTCATAGATTTATGTGAGTTATTCAAAAATATAAGAATCTATTAAAACAGAAGGGGCAAATAAGTATAGCACCAATTTTGATTGGTTGTATTTGTGAAAATCAGCTCAAAAAGTTAAGCGACAGTGGGTTTCTGTGGCCTCACAAGGAAATAAAAATGCTTAGCAATAAAATATTTAGGGCTGGTTTGCTTCCTCACCTCATTATTTCATTCCTTTTGAGAATTCACATTTTCGCATCCAGATCCATGCTATTTTAGGCTCCTGGTTGCTAAGATACATTAACAAGTCTTTGAACTTGCTCTATCAGTCATACCTGGGACTGGTACATACAATCAATTGCAGAAATTTCTCCAAATTAAATTAAACCAGAATGTGCACTAGGATTTAATTTGGTAAAGATTTAGGTTCTCTCAGTACTTGTGGCATTAATTGCAGGGGTGCACAGCTTTTGCTCAATGTGATGTAATATTTAAGCCATGCAGTTTTTTAAGCAGAACAACTAAAGAATTAAGAACTCTCCATAGCTGTGATATTTAGGAACATTAATCCCTTGGAACAGATAGAAAACTCTCTCCTCTTCTTGCTGAATGCTGATATTGATTTAAAATATTATTACACAATATTGATGCTTCCATGTCACACGCTCAGTGAGAAGAATGTTTTGCCATATGTAGTAGCAGTTTCTCTTTTCTTATTTCACAATGTTGAGAACAACTGAACAGTCACCTTCTCATCTGCAAAGCACAAAAAACACATTACAGGGGAAACAGTAAACTGGATCATTACTGTCGCTGCTATTGCAGCTAAATTATTAAAGGAAAATAAATCCACAAGAAGAGCTTACGCTCGGTTCCCGTTTAAGATTAGTTTAATTGGAATTCCATCATGAAAATCCATCTTTTTGTATGTGCTCAAATAACCGAAGGAACATAAATTGCCTTTGGGTTTACTAAGGTCAGGAAAATCTTGGTTATTAGCTTTGTGTCCTTAATAATGGTTAAACTTTATCTAATAGCCAAGCTGGACCAATTGTATAATAAATTAGGCTTGAACACCTTCTATCTCCTTTTTGACCAGGATTTAGATTCAATTTATGTATATATATCTCCTAAAGCAAAACTAAAATTAATTTTATTTAATCTTCCAGGAGAAGGAAGGGAAATGCATGAATATGATTAATTTTTTTGATCCAGTCATGGAAATTAGTAAAATGCTACTTAGTATACAAGTAGTTAGGTATATACAGATATTTACTTAGTGAAGATATACATATATAACCACAGATTAGGCAATCAGGTTAAGCAACCTGGCTATGTTCCTATGATTTAAAAAGAAATAACCTGATGTACTGTGTAAAAGATGAGATATTATGCGTTCAACAGTATTTTCCATTACTGGTAAAGTTTCTACAGGTTTAATAATAGATTATGAAGTCTTTCAGACTACATAGTATTTTTAAAAAGATGAAAAAAATATGCAGTGTATACTATAGTTTTTCAGTTTCTCTGATCCTGGATAGGTCACTCTTTCACATATATTTTGATAGCATTTGCTTCGATTTTAATCAAAGATGATGCATATTAGTTCTTTTTAATGAGAAGTTGGTGAAATAAATTAAGACTGATTTATTAAAGGCAAAACATAGGGCTTCCATGGGAGTCAGTTCAGTTCTAGATCCATTCCTATTTCTCTCAGATGCAAAATTTTTATTCAGTTCACCAAGAAAAATTGCTTGTGTGTCCAATCAATAAAGAATGCTTCATTCTGTTCTGTTCTGTTCTGTTCTGTTCTACTCTACTCTACTCTACTCTACTCTACTCTACTCTACTCTACTCTACNATAAAGAATGCTTCATTCTGTTCTGTTCTGTTCTGTTCTGTTCTGTTCTACTCTACTCTACTCTGCTCTACTCTACTCTACTCTACTCTACTCTACCCTACTCTATTCCTGGTTTCTCTGAATTGCCTATCCTATCCTATGGTAGAAGCACCAAATATTTTCTTTAATGGATACATTTGAAATTTTGAAAGCATGTTGAAATTTTGAAAGCATGTGGGGACTCTCACAAAAACGTAAGCATGGACACTGACAAAATATTTATCTATCAGAAGGCTAACTACAGGGAGTGCTCGACTTACAACATTACACTTAGTGACTGTTCGAAATTACAATGGCACACTGAAAAAAGTGACTTATGATTGTTTTTCATATTTATGTCTCTGTTTATTATGCATTCCCTCATGTTCGATTGTGATTCAAAATTCAGCACGCTTGGCTGACTGACTATGTTTAATGAAACTGGTTGCAGCATAATGTGGATCCTTTTCATGACTTGTGACAAGGAAGTAGTCAATGGGGAGAGTCAGATTCACTAACGATCCTGTAATTCTAATTTAATTACTGCCGGTGAATTCACTCAACAACTGTTTGCAACGAAGAAGTTCGTTAAATTGGCGAAAAATCAGCTTAAACAAATGTCTCACTTAGTGGCAGAACTTTTGGGTTCAATTGTGGTTTATGTCCAAGCGATCAACGTATGTATATCTGTATGTATATATAATATATTATATATATAATATAATATATATATTATATTATATATATATAATATCATATATATATTATAATTATTGTGTGTGTGTGTGTGTTGTTGTTTTAAGCTCTCGCGGGTATTACATTTCGTGCTGCGTTTAGCTTCTTCGCTGATTATCCCCACGTCATTGTGATGTCTTGTTAAAGTTGTAGCTCATTGAGTTCTGTTAAGTTGTTACAACGTTTTCAGCAGATCTCATCTCCATCATCAAGGCTCTGTATGGAAGTGGTGTCTCACAGTTCCTCGTTTCAAATTTGAGGCTGGTCTATACTGATTGCTATTAACGCTGGTTCTGTGTTCATTAAGCTTGGAGTTGATTGATGGTGTTTCTGGTTTCTCTGTCTGTTTGTGCGCTTGTGATTGGCTGGCAACACTCTGTTCTTGTGTTGGCAAGGCTTTCAATGCAGCTTGGCTTCGTTGTGAAAGGAACGGCTGCTATTTCATCAGCAGCTGCCTGGTTTCACTCTGGGTGCCTGGTGGGGGGTGTTTGAGTTGGAGGCATCAGAGGCGAGTCTGTCTGTGGTCAGGTGGTTTGTCTGTTTTTTGTGGTGTGGTAGATTTCTATTTGAGAGTGCAAGGCTTCCAAATGATTGACAGTCTCTGGGAGATCATCCCTTCTATTCATGCCTGTTCAGGTCTTTTTCAATCTCCATGGCTTCTCTGATTGATTCTGTGCTGGGGTTTTAGACCAGCCTCAAATTTGAAACAGAGAACTGTGAGACACACATCTACACAGAAGCCTGATGATGCAGATGAGATTCTGCTGAAACGTGCTTACTCACTTAACAGAAACTACAATGACGTGGGATAATACCCGAAGGAAGCTATGCTGTTCAGCTTCCTTCGGGTATTATCCCACGTCATTGTAGTTGTGCTTTTAAAATTGTAGCAACGTTTCAGCAAGAATCTTATCTGCCATCATCAGGCTTCTGTATTGAGTTCGTATGTGGGTCAGGCTATCATAGCCGTTAGTTTTAAATTTGAGGCTAGCCTACTGCTGTCCCAGGATGGTTTTTTTTACATCCTGATTGGTTGGGAGTCTTAGTCTGTGTTTATTGGACTTGAGTTTTTTTGATTGGTGTTTCTGGTTTCTTCTGTCTGTTTGTGCTTTGATTGGCTGGCAACACTGTGTTCCTGTATTATTGGAGGCTTTCAGTGCAGGCTTGGCTTCGCATGAAAGACGGCTATTATCTATTAGGAAGCTAGGTTTCATCTGGGTGTCTGGTTGGGGGTGTGTTTGAGCTGGAGGTATCTGTGCCCAGGTGGGAGTCTGCTTTGTGCCCAGGGTGTTTGCCTGGCTTGTGGTGTGGAGATCTTTCTGTTTGAGAGTGCAGGTGTCCAAATGATTAACAGTCTGGTGGAATACTCTCTTCTATTCATGCTTCTCAGGTCTTTTTCAATCTCTATGGCTTCTCTGATGATTCTGTGGCTGGGGTTTTCTATAGTGGCTAGGGTTTTGGTGCCATTGAAGTTGATGTTGTGACCTGTGGTTTTCATGTGTTGGACTAGTGAGGAGGTGTGTTCCAGCTTTTTTACTGCATTTTTGTGTTCATCCAGGCAGGTACTTATTCTTCTATTGGTCTGTCCAATGTATATGGCTGGGCATGATGCACAGGGAACTTCGTATATGCCTTGGTTTTCCGGTCAATTTTGTCTTTGG
The DNA here is from genome assembly GCA_004320025.1 of Laticauda laticaudata. Taxonomy (NCBI): domain Eukaryota; kingdom Metazoa; phylum Chordata; class Lepidosauria; order Squamata; family Elapidae; genus Laticauda; species Laticauda laticaudata. The sequence continues at coordinate 16,431 of BHFT01040925.1, forward strand.
GGTTTCTCAGGATGGCTGCTATTTTTTTTTGTCTGTTTTGAAGGCAGTCTTGATGTGATGCTGTGTAGTATCGTATTGATTTTGTCTGTAGTACCTCTTATGTAGGGCAGGACAGCTGTCCATAGGTCTGTTGATCTTCTAGTGTCTCTATTCTGTCTTAGTGTGTTTTTTGTGGATCAAGCTGGTGATTTGTTTTTGTGGAAGCCGTTGGCTGTCAGTACTTTAGTCAGGGTGCATAAGTTCAGTCTTTATATGTGTCTTGTCTGCCAGGCGTTTGGTTTTGGTGATTAGTGTTGGCCACGGAATTTATCTGTGCCTGGTGGTGGTGGGATTGGGCGTTGAGGTAGCGTTGGTGTGTGTTTTCTTCTGTGATATGATGTCATAGATGTGGCCATCTGTTCTTTTGTATATAGTATATCTGGAATAGTAGTTGTTTGTTTATTTCCGTTTCCATGGTGAACTTGATTTTGGGTGTGTGTCTGTTTAGGTGTGTTAGGAAATTGTTTAGGTTTCTTTTTCCATGGGGCCAAATCACAAATGTGTTGTCGATGTATCTTAGCCATAGTTTGGGTTTGTGGGTGGCATTAGCAGGGCTCTGGATTCGAATTCTTCATGAACAGGTTTGCAATGACGGGTGAGTGGTGATCCCATAGGGGCTTTCCTTCAATTTGCTTGTATCTTTGTCCTTTGTACATGAAATATTGTGTTGGTTAGCAGTGTTCTGTTAGTTCCATGAGGTCTTTAGCTGGTTGGTATTTATTTTTGATGATTCCAAGAGTTTCTTTTATCGGGACTTGAGTGAATAGTGAAACCACATTGAAACTTACAAGCAGATTTTCCTTCTTCCATGTGTAGATCTTTAATCATTTCTAAGAAGTGGTATGAGTTTTGTACATATGAGCTGCGTTTCAGTATGGGCGGTAGTTGTTTGTGCTAAGTGTTTAGCGAGGTTTTATAGTGGTGTTCCTTTGGAGCTGACTATGGGTCTGAGAGGTATGCCTTCTTTGTGTATTTTTGGGAGGCCGTATAGTTTGGGGCATCTGGAAGATTTTCTCTTGGGATGATCGTCTGTTGGATTTCTTTGCTTATGTGGCTAGTTTATAATTTTCTTCTTGGTTAATTTTTCCAGATATGTGGTTGGGTCTGTGTTTATAGGTTTGTATGTGGAGTCTTGGAGTAGGTCTGTCAATTTTTTTCATAGTCTTTTCTGTCCATTACTCTTGTGGCATTCCTTTTCTGCTGGGAAGTATTATTATGTCTGTAATCATTTTTTCAGGGTTTGTAGTGCTCTAAATTCATCTTTTTTGCAAGTTATTTTTTTTGGTGGTTTCAATTGTGCATGAGATGTTAGTAACCTGGTGTCTTATTCTGTCAGCTTCATCTGTATTTAATTTGGTTAGGCTGGATTCTACTGCAATATGATGGATTCTGTGGGGATTTTTTTGGGTGCTATGGCATAATTGAATCCTTTGGTTGTTTCGTTTGGTGAGTTCTCTGTTGGAAAGTTATATACTAATTGTTTCAGGTGTTGTTGTGAATTGTTGGGGGTTTTTTGTCATGTTCATTTCATAGTTTCTTCAAGAGTTTTTCATTTTTGTAAGTGGTTTTCAGTTTCAGCTCTCCAAGTTGTAAGTTGTTTTATCTTATCCAAAGTAGAAGGTGCATTTTGCTGCTCAATTCCAGGTGTAGTGCTAGCAAATCTTTGTTTAACTGATCCAAGTTGGAATCTCTTACTGTGGACCTCGTTCCTGAGTAGAGCCATTTCTGTTCTTTTCAGGATACGTTTAGTAGCTGCTGTGCTGTGATGAAATGTTAATTTGAAGCAGGTTGGTGTTGCATTGTTGTTCTCTGCAGCTGTGTAGGAATTTCAGGTCACATAATATTCCTGCTCTTTTAACTTCCAGCTTCTCATAGCTTTTGATCTGGCTATTTATTTCCCTCCCGTAGAGGTCTGATATTTGTTTTTTTAAGTTTTTGCGGGTACTTACATGTGTGCTGTTCAGCTTCAGCTTACCTACATAAGAGGTACCTACATTCAGCTTATCTACATAAGAGGTACTACAGACAAAATCAGTAAGAAACTAGACAGGCATCACATCAAGACTGCCTTCAAAACAGACAAAAAAATAGCAACCATCCTTAGAAACCGCAAAGACAAAATTGACCTGGAAAACCAAGGCATATACGAAGTTTCCCTGTGCATTATGCTCGGCCACATACATTGGACAGACCAATAGAAGAATAAGTGCCCGCCTGGATGAACACAAAAATGTAGTAAAAAAGCTGGAACACCTCGTCACTAGTCCAAACATGAGAACCACAGGTCACAACATCAACTTCAATGGCACTAAAACCCTAGCCACTATAGAAAACCCCAGCCACAGAATCATCAGAGAAGCCATAGAGATTGAAAAAAGACCTGAAAGCATGAATAGAAGAGATGATTCCAGCAGACTGTCAATCACTTGGAAGCCTGCACTCTCAAATAGAAAGATCTCCACACCACAAGCCAGGCAAACACCTGGGCAAACCAGACTCCCTCTGATACCTCCAGCTCAAAACACACCCCAACCAGACACCAGATGAAACCTAGCTTCCTTATAGATAATAGCCATCCTTTCACACAAAGCCAAGCTGCACTGAAAGCCTCCAATACAGGAACAGAGTGTTTGCCAGCCAATCAAAGCCACAAAACAGACAGAAGAAACCAGAAACACCAATCAATCAAACTCCAAGTCCAATAAACACAGACCAAGACTCCCAACCAATCAGGATGTAGAAACCATCCTGGGACAACAGTAGGCCTAATTTTAAAACTAACCGCTGTGATAGCCTGACCCACATATGAACTCAATACAGAAGCCTGATGATGGCAGATGAGATTCTGCTGAAACCACTCACGAGGACCTATTGGTTTTGATTTTGTAGACTAAAGTGAATATTACACTGAGGAGCAACCTCTGTTGCTCCAAACTATACGCAAGCAGGAAAGTGCTGGTCAAAACAGCTTTTCAAAAATCTCATTGTAAAATATGTTTTCAGGGAAATGAAACTACATCAGTCTGGAAATAGTCCAGAATCAGGTGCATACATTGAAAGGCAGGGGACTGTGCTCTATTCAGTTGGGGGAGGGTTTTCTATTGAGAGATAATAGTTCTTGAATGGCAAAGCCAAGAAATCAATGGCTTCGCTTGCAATGCCAAATACTTCACAGATACTATCTGCTGTACAAGTGTCATGGGCAATTTAACAGAAGATTTCTGGCCGTTCTAGTTACTCTGATAATGTCAGCAGCAAAAAGATAACTTTAATGTTGGCTGCTCCTATGTGAAAACTGCCAAAGCTTGGTCTTCTCTTTACTGCTGTAGTATTTTAACCTAAATAGCTTCGGACACATTGTTGGCATTGCATGCACTTGGGGAAAATGTTCGATTAAAAAACTATACTATAAATCTTCAGATTGTCATTGATTGGAAAAGGGGGCATTAAAATGAAGGGATGGCTGGTTATGAAATTGCTTTATAGCTTGGGGGAGGGACTATAGATCATGTATGATCTCAAATCCCTTTTTTGTAACCCCCTGCCCTGCCCACTAGTACTGAATTTTAGTAGCACACCAATAAGATATCGAAACAACTATCCAAGGTTTTGTTGGAAATAATGAAAAACAGGTGCACGATCTTCCTTTAGGCTTGAAATGAGATTTTCATACTCTTTTTATTTAATATGCCCCAGACAATGAATGTTCTCAAAATTTAATTAAATACTTGATACCGATATTGGAATAGCCAATTATCCCAATACCTGTACCAAGAAAAGCTAATTGTGCAACCTGACCTAATTGTGCAAATATATTAGCATATTGTACATAATGGAATGGCTTCTATCCAAAAATTCTATGTAGACATTCTGTCTCCTGTATCCCTTTCCAGCCCTATCTTTTATGGTTCCACTGTGAATTGCCAGAATCTTTTCAAGCATTATGGACTAGGAAATTGTTCTTTAAGAATGAACACTAAGACTTTTGGACAATTGACTCTTGTCACCAATGTCCACATCTGCACTGTGTGATTGAAGAATGATGAAGCACACTTGGATGGGTCAGCAGTGGGGAAAGTGGTAATGCACCCTACCATATTTTAATTTGCTTTCCTTTTTGTACTATTTTGCAGGTCTCACACAAATGACTCAGATCTGACGTGTTATCCCAACACTTGCCCTTTAAAAAGTTTTATTCCACCTGGCCTTGGAATAAATCTGTACTTAACCTATAAGTGGCTACACCAAACCATCTCAATGCCTAAGAGCAGCAAAGTAACTCAACGAGAACAGAGCAATGAGCCTGTCACAGAATCAGTGGCTGATCTACTGGCTCTGGAGGAACCTGTGGACTATAGACACAGTGTCTTAAATGTGGCTTCAGAAAACTGGAACAAACAGCAAGTTGGGGAAGAAGCAGACGATGACAGGCCAGCATGGAACAACAAGCTACAGTACATTTTGGCTCAAATAGGCTACTCTGTGGGCCTGGGGAATGTGTGGCGGTTTCCATATTTGTGCCAAAAGAATGGTGGAGGTAAGTGATCAAGGAAGAAGAAACAGTTCTCAACAGAGAAAGCATCTGTTCTAGTGTAGAGAAAGGAGGCTATTTTGTCTTGAAAGCCATGATTTGCATGTTATACATGTACACCCTCCATCCTCCATTATTAGCTGGGTTGACCAGATTTTCTGGTTTGAAAGCCAGAAGTTCTCCATCCTTAGCTAGCCCAGAGGGACTCTTCAGTTTCAGAGGATAATCTTTTCCAACTTTTTCTGTAAAGGCAGGTAAAATTTAAAATCTACTACTGAGCAATAACTGTTCCCTTGACTGTATGGTAAAGCACGTTACTTTTAAGTAATTTTTTCTTGTATTTAGCTGGTATTTAGTCTGTTTATTGCCTCCCATCATAAACATCCAGAATCACTTTGTAGGGGAGATGAACAACATAGAAATTTAAAAACAAACAAACAAACCCACAACTCTGGATTGGCTCACAATAAAAAAACCCCAATATCTATAAAATTGTAAATGAAAAATAAAAACAAAAAACAAAAAACTGGCATCTCAGTGATCCCCTTTGGATGCCTCACAACCAGTTTCAGGTATCCTCATATCTTATACACTTGTATAATCAAGAGGACAAATAGAAGCTGTTACCTAAATCAAACTTTTCATCCATTAACACAGATTATTTTCCTAGATTATTTCATAATTCCATCATGATCAAGTCAAGTCCCTTACTTATTTACTTGTTTTGGTAAAAAACAGTATCTGAATCAACAAAGGACATTTTTCTTGATTTATTGGTGATTCCTTGATTGTGCTAGCAAATCCATGGTGAAAAAATCAATCCATGATTATCTCAGAAGTATTAAATAAACCCTCTTTATTAAAAACCTCTAAACTAGTAATAATTTTAGATACATTAACCCGGTTCAACTTTCTGTGATTTAAATTTGTCAAGTTAGTTGTGATATACAATATTCATTTACCTGTTTAATTTATATTTCACGTATAGAACAATATATTATTTGTCATTTTTAAATTAATGATAGTATTTTCGGTTATGTAATTCTTTTTTATCCTCTCCAACCCACTGGATAGCTGGAAAGAAATTATGTCTCTGGAATCTGTCAGGAGGATAATTCTCTGAAATTCCTTTCCTTTTTAAAAATCTGCACCCAAATCTTCTGCACTTCTGATGCTCATTTTATTCTTTTGAATTGCAGTCCAGCAGACTATGCTCCACTAATAGTAGAATAGTGTTAAATAGAAATAGTGTTAATTTGCCATGAATTATTTGTTTCTGGTTCTATTTCCAATCATTTTGATTTTAAACCATATTTATTATTAGCCACCCTAAGATTTTCTTTAATACTTACTTAAAGGCTGAAAGTCCAGTCTCTACATAAATATTGGTCATACAAAGTACAAACACATGTGTACTTATCTGAGAGCACTTTTAGTGACTATACCTCAATAGAATTGCACTGCCACTGTCTTGAACGTTGAACTTCAGCCTTTTGTGCTGAACATCAGGCCATCCCAAAGTTTCATCTGTAAAATCATTTTTAAAATATGTTTATGCAGGTGTTTTCAGCCTAGGGGGTCTCTGGTTATGTGCAATCCTAAGCAACCACTTGTGAAGCTCACCTTGGCTACACAGCCCTTCCTCACTGTTGTCTATATTTCTAGCTGTCTGCACATTGTGGTGGGCCACCAGAGAGTGCTGTTGTATTAAGAAGGAACCTTACCATATATCTTGTTTTCCAAGCAGAGTTTTGGGAATGAGGATTTATATAGTATGTATACAATGCACACCTGCATAGAAATTTGACTGACCCTATTGATCAATATTCACTATTGATCAAAATATGAAGCAGCTTAGCAATGAATGGTGGTTCTATTGCTGTAGAGAATGTTATGGAGATTCATTTAAGATTCGCAGCAATGTAAACGTTTATGCTTTAAAGGTATTTCAGGATTATATTGTTTTCCTGTGACCATGGGGGAAAACATGCTGTTATTTGTTTGTTCAGTTTTTTTTTCATCAGATGCAACCTGTTTAGAGGTTTCACGGGGGTGAGAAAGATTTGGGGTGGGGAAGCTAGCTTCTTCAGAGCTGTGGCAAGCATTACACCAATAGTATTGTGTAAATGCTTATTTATTTTTTTCTCAAACTGCTTAACCAGCTCTTCTGAATGTGAGGGAGGTTTTTAAATCCTGCTGATGCTGGATGAGCTTGGAATATTAATAGGAAGAGGGAGGGATCACTTTATGTTCGTGGGTAACTTCCAAGCGTTCATATTTTTAGATTTTCTGATCAGCGATTTATGTTTCTCAATCTACCCAGTTAATTCTTTTCTGTCCATTTAACCTAAGTATTATAGTGCTGCTGTTTTAAGAATCTTTTATGAAGAAGTTTTCATTTAGCTGCATTTCCAGGAATTGTCTTTTTTTTTTTCAGCACAGAGCTGCTGTGGGGACAATAAATGCAAAAGGCAGCATATGATTATGGTAGATGTGAGGTTGATGAGGACATTGATTGGCTTGGATAGCTTGCTGAGCAGTATTTTGCTTAACCATTATTTATTAAATAAATCACATCTGGCTGGGCTCACACCACAGGCTGCTCTACAAAATATGTATAAAATGTACATTGCACTGAATCAGAACCAGACAAGGCTTATGATGGCTTAGCACAATCACTGAATGTCTATCTGAAAATGAAACTGATGATAATCTTACAAATATACACGTACATTTATTGTAAAAAGCTTAGTCATCTATCCACCCATCAAATTTATATGCTGCTGAAATCACTGCAGATCTTGAGCGGTTTATGTATCCAATATCCATTTCTAGCATTAAAAACTCATCTGATAAAAATAAAACTAATTAAATATGAAACATTTACAGTAATTAATTAAAAAGGAAACAAAAAACAAACTCAAAGGGCAGATTCGATAGACCACTAGATCTTTTTCTGCCGTCAGTTGTCTAAGCTTGCAAAACTTCCTGCTAATATACAAAGGTTATTAACATTTCCATGTTTCTACTCTCTCTAGTGCAATTTCTAAAACTAACACCAAATGATCTGCAAATACCCTTAACTATTAACTTAGACAATAATATTAACCCCCATAAGTCTCTGATCTTATGCCTTTGTTCAGTACCTCAAAAACCAAAATGAATAAAAGTGGAGTCAGTGGACATCTTTCCCTTTTCTTTTTTAAATTTTCCGAAGTTTTGTTAGTTCTTCATTAACAATTATTTGTGCTTTCTGAAAAGTGCAACTAGATTTCACCCATTTAATAAAATTTATCTCCAAGGTTCATATGTCCCAGAATTCTAAACAAAATAATCCAATTCAAATTGTTAAAGGCCTTCTTGCATTTATGAATATCAATGCGGCTTGTTTTTCATTATGTTGCTCCAAGTATTGCAGAATATTGAAAATTTTTCTAATATTATCTCATAGTTGTCTTTTAGATAAAAACACACATTGGTCTTTATTAACCTTCTTCAATAAATACAGTATATTAGTTGATCATTTCTTGTTCAAATCAAATCTTGTCCCTCTTCAGGCATTAATGTTATATTTTCTGCAATCAATCTGGTTAAATGCCTTTATCTGCAAGTTGTTCTAGTGAGCTCCCACATCCTTCTCCCAGTTTGGCAGCTTTCTTTGTAGTGTCAATTGACTGGTAAAAGTAAAAGGCAGGGTTCTCCTTTTCTTCTGTTTTGCTTCTATCCTTTACACTTTAGTCCCAGTTATCTCTCTATAGTTACAGCACCACAACATAGTTCATATTATTCTTTTCTTTTTGTTTTGTAAAATCTTCCAAATACTTACTACTGTCCTTAAAAATAAACAGTCAACATTCCCAGGAAGGTGTGTTCTTGTTAATTTTATTATTTTCAAAGGCACCTTTGTCAGAAAAAAAAGATCTTCTATTTTTGAAATCTCTGTCCCCTTTGTCTGGTTGAAACTTTTCTTAGGTCACAATCTTCTTAAATTTTTGACTTTTAAATTGAAATGCCTTAAAATAGAATCCCCTGCCTTAATTTGAAAAGTAAGCCATTCACCAAAATCTTCACTGCCATTTGGATATCTCTCTTAGGTTATCTCTGTTAACTTGGGTTATCTCTGTAAGGCTGAAAAGCAGTTAAGGGCACATTATAAATCCCTTGGGTCCCAAGTCACTCAACTTGCAACTGGTCACAAGTAACTCAGTTCCTGTGTTCCTCTCATGGGGAACCATTTTTCCAGAGCACAAGTGGGCAATCACCTGATTTCTCCTTCCTCCAGGGAAATTTGTCTCTGGAAAAAAAACTGCCTCTGGTGTACTGTGCTGTTTCTGCTTGTGGAGCCCCCGGTGGAGAAAACTAACCAGCCATATCACCACACCCAGGAGCCCCTCTTACTTTTCCTTTTAGCCTTGATGTACATTTTCTCTTTGCAGAAAATCTATATCCTACTGCCTGTATTTATCAGAAATGTGGCAGATATCATTCCCTCAAAGAGACTTTAATGATCCAACTCTGCAATTCTAAAACAGAAGCAATTCTAAAACAGAAGTAATTCTAAAATAGAAGATGTTGTGGCCAGTTTTTTATTTCTCCAATTCCCTTTGGGGAAACATAAAAAGCCATGAAACAATGTGATAAAGCAAGGTTTTTGCTTCAGAACTGAATAAAAATGTGACCTCATTCTGAAGAGCTAACAGAAACCACTTGCTGTCTGAAACCCCAAAGGGTTTTTTTAAACCTTTGCCTCATGCATGCTGTTTGATCTGCCTGCAAGCGTCCAAGGTCTGATGATGTTTTCTTGTGATTTGTAGCAGAAAAAGAAATGTCTCTAATTAAACATTCTTTTCCCTTTCAGGTGCTTATCTAGTCCCCTATCTCATCCTGCTCATCCTTATTGGACTCCCTCTCTTTTTCCTGGAACTGGCCGTAGGGCAGAGAATCCGCCGGGGCAGCATAGGAGTGTGGAATTATGTTTGCCCTCGATTAGGTGGCATTGGGTTTGCCAGCCTCTTAGTGAGTGATTGGATGAGTTTACATGTCTTATACAGGCTATAAATGGGTAGATAATATTATGTAGGTGGTTTTGAGAAAAAATCCGGATCTAGCAGTAAATTTATGCATGATTTATAGTAGGTAGACCAAAATTCGTAACTCCGGGTTATCAAACAGAAACAGCTAAAAAGGAAAGGGGAAAAAAAACCGAGATGATTAGCTCAATAAATTCTTCTAAAATTTTAAGATGCTTGGGGTTTACTGGATAAGGTTTATTTTATTTTTTTTTGCAATTCCATTCTATAGTGGTTCATAAAATAAAGCTTTTGTGTGCAGTATACAGATCTGTCTGTTGATGCATGTCAAAGTTCTAACAGGAAAAAAAGAAGATAATGCCTGGCCATCAAAAATCTAGCAGATATGTTAATTTTTCAGTACCTATAGCTAAGGGTGATTCATTATGAAATAATAGAATAAAAATATGTTGATATGTGGAATCAATTAGGGATCTGAAATTCATGCTTAGGACAGCTTTAAAAAAAAAAAGCAAAAAGCTGCACAATGTCATAAAGGGAATGTCATCAAAATTAAATGTGTTATATGTTCTACTTGCATGTATCAACATTCATAGCCTTCTCCTAAAACTCAATTTTTCTCTGATTAGGAATTTAGGAAATAATCAGGCTGTTAGCATAAGAAAAAAAAACAAGCCATTTAGATTTTATAAAATGTGTTAACTTCTAACTTTTAAACAATTGTGTAACAGTACATTACAACTGCAAAAGATTTAATTCACTTTGGAGAAATATTACAAGTCATCCTGAAAAGTATTTATTTCTAAGTGAAATGCCTAAAATGTCTAGCAGTCTAATGGATGCAAAAGAAACAGGGTCTTGCTGGAAGATCTAAAAAGGAATAAATAATGCTGAGAACTAGGGAAATTATGATGAAGTAAAGCATAATATTTGAGATCATTTTGCATGTTCTCCTACTGGATTTAACAATATTATATGAATTGTAGTTAATGTGGGAACTTAGCTCATTAGGAGAATGGTGCTGGTGGAGAACAACCATTTTTCAATGGAAAAGATGGCAGCTTATGAAGCTGTGCTTGGGTTCCTTAATTTAACACCATCAATTTCCAGCAAAAATCTCTTTCCTAAAAGTTCCACTGACTAGTTATTTGAGGATTATTAGAATAATGTAACCATTTTATCAGCATTTTATACTATACTTTCTTGCTATTATTATTAAATTCAACTTAATTGAAAAAACATGAAGTCACAATTCAGCACAAAACAGAATGCTTCATCTTCTCAAATTATTTTTTTCTGCTTTATTCAACATTTATCAGATTTCTCTTTTGATTTAATGGTAATAGGTGAAGCTCATCAAATTTTAGTTAAGATAAATTTCTGTTTCAGCTTGTGGTTTCTTTTTTTTAATTTTGCCTGATAAACATTTTATATTTGGCTCAGGAGCTCTTATATAGTTTGACAGTTGCCATCTTTTCAATCAATGTTCCATAGGAGGATTATAAGGCAGAACATCCCATGCTGGAAATTACTCCTTTCTGAAAATCAATGAGCAGCTGGCAAATGGGAAAATAATAAAGTCTTTCAAGCAGATCATTCTATGACCATGTTAAACCCAGCAAATGCTGGTTAAGGATCCAAACACTACACAGGGTTAAACTTTTATACACAAAGGGAATCTATGAAATGTATATTATTGTAGTACTTATATAATTTACCTGCACAGAACGTATTCCATATTTGCTTTCTTGGAAAATTCTGATTCAAAGTTATCCACACATTCAAAGGAGAAATACATAAACATCCAGATAGGCTTCTGTGATAGGCTTCTGCATCACATTTAATGTACATCCACATTTCTTGCTCATGCACACTCTCTATTCATTTCAATGGGTGAAATAGAGCTGTGCCATCAACTGAGTGAAAACATGATCTACAGTCCTTGAATTAAATTGGCTCTTCAGGAGCATTCTGTTGGCATATAAATGCTCCCAGATCTATGGCAACTTGGAGGTTAAATATGTTCACAAAACTATTCATAATGAAAGTCCAGATATTTGCTAAATAAATTAGCAAATAAACGGCAATGGGCCATTTTGTGGGGTTCACTTTAGAAGGTCCTCTTCCTTGGTTTGAATGAAATATTATTATGTAAGAGCTAGACATAATTTCAATGTCCTTTTGCCAGGTCTGCTTGTTTGTTGGACTCTATTATAATGTGATCATTGGATGGAGCATCTTCTACTTTTTCAAATCCTTCCAGTATCCTTTACCTTGGAGTGAATGTCCTATTTTAAAAAATGGCTCAGTGGCAAGTAAGTAGTCAGATTTTGCAACTCTCTCTGTAGGGAAAAGAAGATGAGGCAAATTTCCATTCTAATTGTCTACTTTTTATTAGAATAATAAAAGCCATAAAGTTAATTGTTGAAATAGTACTTGATACTGCTTCTTGTTAATCCCACTTGAAAAAGAGTGGGATGTGATGTGCTCACCTTCTGCGAGAAGCACGAAGTATTCTTCCTTCTGCGAGAAGCACGAAGTATTCCTTTGCCTATATCTGAAAGTAATAATGTTGCTCTCTTTTTCTGTGATGTTAAGAGTGTAGCACAGCACAGGCTTCCATTCCAAGAAAAAGACAATAGTTCAGGTCTGTTTCATCCTGTTAGAATAAAATATTGCATTAGATGGTAAGAAATAGTTTCCAAAGGATGCAACCGAAACACTTTGGAAGTTAATGGAGCATTTAATAGATCTTGAACAACTCCCAGCACATAGATGAATCTTTTGTAGTGAGTATAAATCACCCCATTTATTTAATCTTTAATTTTGGATAGCAATATTCTCCCCACGTCTGTTTCTGAAAAAGACCTCTAGGCATATTTCCTGATGTGTCCTATGGATTGGTTCTAAACAAATTCTACCTCACTTAAGCTACACCTGAGGCATCCTACTGTCAAATGCCAACTCAAAGATCTGTAGGAAATTTATTCAACCCAAGTTCTTATCCTCTGCAGTCATAGAACCGGAATGTGACAAAAGCTCTGCAACTACTTTCTTCTGGTATCGTGATGCCCTGGACATTTCCAACTCCATTTCAGAGAGTGGTGGACTTAACTGGAGAATGACTTTATGCCTGCTAATAGCTTGGAGCATTGTATGCTTAGCAATGATCAAAGGAATCCAATCCTCAGGAAAGGTAAGCATCATGGATGATGGGTTGCAACAGAGAATAACTTTTAGAATTGATTGATATCCCTTCTTTTAAGCCAATAGATCAGTAGTCACTACTACACATCCAGAGTGTTCAAGTGAATACTGCAGATTTTGTCTAAACATTTGTCAAATATAATAGTTATGCCTATTCTGTGTTCCATGATATGATGCTTTTTGGTAGTTATTTAAAAGACAAGCATGTGAACAGGCCCATGGCAACGATGGGGGTTATATTTATTTTATCCAGCTGTTTCAGGGATCATTAGGTCTCTCTCCTTCTCTCTCTCTCTCCCTACCGATCATATATATATTACAAGATGAATGAACAAATTTATTGTAACAATTTTTATGGGCTATGTTTACTTCACCAATGTAGGGATCTGATACATTTATTCATATTTAAAATCCTGCAAGACACCATAACTCTTATTTCAACAGAGACTCACAAATTTGTTTATTGGTGAATGTATAGTCATGCCCATGATGATTTTCTGGCAATGTGTGGAAGTGATTGCCATTATCTTTTTCCAAGATGTTTTTCAGTTTCTCTGTCTAGTGGACTGCCCTTCTGAAAATCATAGTTATGTTTACAAGGAAGGCTAGGAATGTCCAGAAGATAATTTTTCTCATCTCATCAAATTGAAAATCTGAACAGTTTTTAATAGAAAACGATGACACATTAAAAAAAAACTTATTAGGGTTGGTGCCTATCAGTTCTATTGCTGATTTATGTTACATCCTCTCCTCCCCACTTAGGTGATGTATTTCAGCTCTCTCTTTCCATATGTGGTGTTGATCTGCTTCCTGATCCGGGGTTTGCTTTTGAGAGGGGCAGTAGATGGGATTCTACATATGTTCACTCCTAAGGTAAAGACTTTTTAAAAATACCTTTTTACATTCTTGTTAGTCCCTCGAAGCTGTTCAACTGTGGTTTGCTTACACCTCCTTCTTAGAGCTTCTTCCAGTTGGCTTTGTGTCCAACTATTAAGGTGAGTCTCTAGATTTCTCCACTCCACATTCACACTGAGAGGTAGATTAGCCTGAGGGAGAAGAACCTTCACAGGGTCACTACGGGTACAGATAATCCTCAACTTACAACAGTTTGTTTAGTGACCATTCAAAGTCACTGGAAAAAGTGACATGACCATTTTCCACATTTATAACCATTGCAGCATGTCCATAGTCATGTGATCAAAATTTGGATGCTGGGCAATTCATTCATATTTAGGGTGGTTGCAGTTTCCCAGGGTCATGTGATCATCTTTTGTGACCCTCTGACAAAGTCAACGGGGAAACCAGATTCAGTAAACAACCCGGTTACTAACTTAATGACTGCAGTGATTCAACTGCAATCATTAACAACTATGTCAGGAAAGGTTATAAAATAGGGCAAAACTCACTGAACTGTTTCATTTAGCAATACCAATTTTGGGCTCAATTATGGTCATAAGTCAAGGACTATCTGTAAATTTAAGAGAGATTTTATTTCTCTACTCTTAGATGTGCCTTAATGGGGTGGGGGTGGGGGGAGATGTACCTCCCCCCCCCCCCCCCCCCCNGGGGGGGGAGATGTACCTCCCCCCACCCCCACCCCATTTTGGTACATGTCAGATATGTAGGAATAATAATTCAGTTGTTGGATATTATCCCAGAATGTTTGCATCTTCCTTATGGAAATTTTTGCATCACTGGGTGAGTTTTTTTAATATCGCTTGGGCATGTTTTCAAAAATGCTTTGGGATGCCTGGATTGTCAGGCAGATGCCATCTACAACTCCTAAAGCAGATATCATCCTTGTGTAGAACTATGTGCCCGCTGTGGAGGGCAGCTGCATGATCTTGGCAAATATGCAGTTTTGAGAAAGGATGAACTAGGTGCTAAGTTTGCATTCCTGAGTGGAATTTTGAAATTGAGTACCTTTGGGGAATTGAACCTGAAGCCAGTCTTCCCACATTACCTTTCAATTACTCACTACAGTACTCTTTGTGCAACGCTTTTTAGTTTAGTTGTGATGCTGGTCCACTGACAAATTTATTTTATGGTTTGTAATTTGGCTACTTATAGTTGTGTTCCAATGAGTAACAGCAGAATACGGATCAAAATTGTAATTCATCATCAAGTGAAAATCATATAAAATGATGTATGTTTTATGACTGTAACCTGCCCAGAGAATATTATTTATTTATTTTATTTTGTCAAGCGATTATAAGATAACAGGTATAAGTATAAACATAGTTATTAATACAAGAAATGGATATGTATAAGAAAAATAAAAAGAAACAATAGGACAGGGACAATAGGCACGTTGGTGCGCTTATGCACGCCCCTTACAGACCTCTTAGGAAAGGGGTGAGGTCAACAGTAGACAGTCTAAGGTTAAAGTTTTTGGGGTTTGGGGATGAAACCACAGAGTCAGGTAGAATATTCCAGACATTGACCACTCTGTTGCTGAAGTCGTACTTCCTGCAATCAAGTTTGGTGTGATTTACCTTGAGTTTATATCTATTGTATGCTCTTGTATTGTTATGGTTGAAGTTGAAGGAGATTGCAAGATATAATTTCATGTACTATACTTAGATCAGACTGAAGGTAGCGTAGTTCTAGATTTTCTAGGTCTAGAATTTCAAGTCTGGTGGCATAAGGTATTCTGCAATGAGTAGAGGAGTGGAGAACTCTTGTGAAATATTTCTGGATTTTCTCAACTGTGTAAATATCAGATACGTAATGTGGGTTCCAGACTGATGAGCTGTATTCAAATATTGGTCTAGCAAATGTTTTGTATGCTCAATTTATTGGGAAACATTAATATATAAAGACTCAAAACAAATAATTGCAGGATTTAAATAGGTCTTTAAAATGCCCCACTTTCTTTGGACTTGCCCATTATCATCCATAATTCCATTGGCAGAAGAGAAAGTTATTGGACTCTTGCCAGAATATACAAAGTATACCTATAACCTTTTTCTTTGTTTACAAGTTGTGATACTGTAGGTGTTTCACTGCTCACCAACAAACATACAGGGATAACTTCACCTTTCTGTCTGTGTCTCTTTTTTGCAGCTTGATAAAATGTTGGATCTCCAAGTATGGCGAGAAGCTGCCACTCAGGTCTTCTTTGCCCTTGGACTGGGGTTTGGTGGAGTTATTGCCTTTTCCAGTTACAACAAGCAGGATAATAACTGCCATTTTGATGCAGCCCTTGTCTCCTTTATCAATTTCTTCACTTCCATCTTGGCCACATTGGTTGTTTTTGCTGTGTTAGGCTTCAAAGCCAATGTCATGAATGAAAAGTGTGTGGTTGAGTAAGTACCTCCTTCCTTGTCTGTCCAGGTGATTTAGGCAGGGAACTCTAGCACAGACCATTATCATTTCTGAAGTGCAGTTTTATTCCGATTTGCAATTTCGGTAATCTATCATTCTCCTCCAAGTGGACTGCTTGCTATCTTGAGTTTACAGCAAATAGAGATCTTTTCATTATTTAGTTTCTGAAGAAATTGCTGGGAGTAATAAAACTAATTCTTCTACATCAGCCTGAAAATGATGGCTTATTTTGCTGAGAGTAGGTGAATTCATTGCATGCTGAAATCCAGAGAATGTCTCTGTAAGTGCTTCTTTTTCTATTATAGGAATGCTGAGAAGGTCCTGGGTTATCTGAACACAAATGTCCTCAGCCATGCCCTGATACCACCCCAAGTGAACTTCTCCCATCTCACAGCCAAGGATTACACTGAAATATATGCTGTGATAAAGACTGTGAAGAAGGATCAATTTGAGAAGCTGGGATTGGATCCCTGCCTGCTGGAAGACGAGCTTAACAAGGTATGTTTAAAGATTGGCATTTTGGATCATCTTAATTCCTTTGAAAAGAAAGAGATAAACTATGGAAAAAAAGGCACATTAAAGTATAGTTCTTCCGAAACAATATATCTTCCAGAATGAAGACATGATCAAATATTGCCCAAATGTCAAATCCCTTATATAAATTGACTGTAGATATTGGTCTGGTTTGTAAATAAAGATAAATTCTTAATGTGGTTTATTTTTTACATGGTCATTGCTTTGTTCTACTATAGACTGAGGGCTAGGTTAGATGCAGCTCCACACAGTCCCTCCACAGGTAATCAACCAAATGCTGTCTCAGTACTATATCCAGATTTGACCCTAACTGAAAGAGTTCTTAATTCATCTGCTTCCTCCAGGGCTCTCTGAAGCTGTAGTCTTATCACCAGTCCACTTCACTGGGGTCAACTGGCACAAACTCATTCCAAATAACTGGGCAGTCCATGCATTGATCAACTCAACTGGACTTACACAGCCAGAGGCCAACTTAGACCTGATCTGAAGAACTTTATCTGGAAGATGTATAGAACATTCCTCATAGTGGCCTTTGATTCCAAACAGTGACTAAAGTTTCAGATTTATAAGATCCAGAGGCATCTTTGTAAAGAAAGGTGTTTCAAAATAGGTGGGATTTCGACATAATTATTTTAATAAAAGATTTTTTTAAAAAGCCAGGTGGGGCAAGGAATCTTGGAGATGCCAAAGAAAATCAGCCCACATGTGTTCTTGAAAATTATTGCTTGAATATAGGGAACGGGTGTCAAATGTATGACATCATGTCATCATGTGATGTATCACAACTTTTTTCCCCTCGCTAAACTGGGGGTTGGCATGGCCAGTGCATGATGCATCCAGCCCACAGGCTGTGAGTTTGACACCTGGTATAGGGTATAGCAGAGCAGGGATCAATTCTCTTCCTGTTTTATCATAGAGACATGATACATAGATCCAGAAGAATGGCTCAGACGTCTTTTGTTTTTCTTGCTAATGTAATTTATTGGAGCAGAATTACAACAGCAAATGCCTCGGCCCACAATTATGTCACTGGATTTTAATGTTCTGAGGTTTCTGAAATCTATTGCCACTTAGCACTCATTTCAAGGGCACTGAGTGAAAATATCTATGATAAGAAAATGCCATTGGATGTCAGACCTAATGTGAAAGAAAGTTCATGAATTTTCTCACTGTGCAGTTTTTCCCAATTGACCATAATTTATTGAACTGGTGGGTTTCCTTTCTCCACAGCTATTGAAAGAAAGAGGTTCAGGACTTATGGTCCATGAGTGAATAAATGTACCTGGGTCATTTGAAGTTACTGATATTGGGAAAACTTGAGGAACAAATACTCATCCCATCATATCTATGATATACATGCAATATAAAGCCAGAGTTTATTTTCTCTCTTGCAGAGCATGTATATATAGAAAGCAGCAGATGCTTATGCAATCCTCAGTACATGCATGCTTTTGCCTCTACTTATCCACATAGGAAATTCCCTTCATTGGACCAGAGGGTAATATGTGGTTGGCTGTTTGGCTCTGAAAGCTTGTAGTTTTACAGACAGAAATCTATTGACAAGAATACACATCCAAACACACATCTGCTTTTATAACATTCTTTCTGTTGTCAAGAATAACATAAGCATCTTCTTTTGGCTGTGTACAGTCAGTGCAGGGAACTGGCCTCGCATTCATAGCTTTCACTGAAGCAATGACCCACTTCCCAGCTTCTCCTTTCTGGTCAGTGATGTTCTTCCTGATGCTGATAAACCTGGGTTTGGGGAGCATGATTGGGACTATGGCTGGCATCACCACACCCATCATTGACATGTTCAAAGTGCGCAAGGAAGCATTAACAGGTAAGGCCCTTCTCAGGGAAATGCAAAGAGTCTGGAGAAAACTGCAGTGTGAGTAATAGGGGCAGTTTAGAGCTGATCACTCTGGACCTATTAAGCTGCAGATATTCTTTCTCTTCCTCCCACATCCTAATCAATGTTGCCACCAACACTGTTACTTTGAAAAGAAGGCATAGCTTTTTCCTTTCAGCATCTGAGAAGTTAATCTTATTATCATGAGGTGATAGCTAATATTATTAAGAAACAAACGGACTAAGTATTGGTTTATATAACAGTTTGTGGTGAGTAGGTCTGTTTTGTGACTCTATATCATATTTTATGTATTGTTACTTGTAAATAAATCTTCCTGGTTCCAGCAAAATTTACTGTGATAAAATATTATATGTAAATGCAGCCCAAATGTAGCATATAAAAGGAGCCTTGGTGCCGCAGTGGCTAGAGTGCAACACTGCAAACTACTTCTGTTGACAGCCAGCTGCCTGCACTTTGGCCGTTTGATTTACACAGGCTGAAGGTTGACTCAGCCTTCCATCCTTCTGAAATGGGTAAAATGAGGAGCCAGATGGTTGGGGCCAATATGCTGACTCTGTACACTGCTTAGAGAGGGCTGTAAAGCACTATAAAGCGGTATATAAGTCTAAGTCCTCTTGCTATTTAAATGGGAGACTTCTCCATGGGCTAAACTTGACCTTGAGTTCACCCAACTTGCACATTCTTAACTGGAGGCATCTCTAATCTGTAAGTGTTGTTATATGTGCCATCTGCTGATTTGTCAGGTAAAATTAAAGAGCTTTCTCTGCAATACATCATACCATTAAGTCAAGTTTCTCCCAGACTTATTTATAGCAAAATTTGTTTTACCTTTCTCTAAATATAAGTTATACTGTTTGTCCCATGATATTTTGCAAGCTTTTGCATGTTTACTTGGAAGCAATTCCTATGGGAATAACCCCCATTTTCTGCTTACTGTCAGTGTAGCATGCACATTGAAATCATGTTTTTAAACATAGGAAGACTAAATACCATGCTCTGTTCTGCCTTTAGTTAGCTTCCTTATAGAAATGAAGAGGAATTGCTTAGCATAAGAGGATAGTTCTTACTATACATGTAAGAAGTTCAGCTGGATCCTGCATTTGGTCTGTTACACTCATTTGCCTATTTTGCCATTGAATGCACATGCAAATTCTGTCGTGCCTAAACATACAATAAAAGTGCATTCATTTATTCCACAGTATGGATTATATTCATGATTTGTGAACTTCTATTTAGGATTTTTCATTTTGTGCATTATTTTTTTAGGCAGTATAATTGTATCCATAGGACAAACATAACAAAATATGTTACCAGACAAACATAACATCCCTTCCAGAAAGTTATGTGTATTAACAATTGTCATCTGCTCCTTACAGTTGGCTGTTGCATTTTTGCTTTCCTTGTGGGTCTGATCTTTGTTCAACACTCAGGCAACTATTTCGTCACCATGTTTGATGATTATTCTGCAACGCTGCCACTCACTCTTGTGGTAATCCTGGAGAACATTACTTTGGCTTGGATTTACGGCACCAAGAAGTAAGAGTTCTTTCAAAAGGAATCAGTGGACCTGATGTTCTTATATTTTTTCCTTCTTTTACTTCTAAAACAATTTTATGTAATGAGCTTACTTGATTGCAAAATTCTCAGATTTCTTGATTCTTCTTTAGATTTCTAGTGCCAGCAAAGTTTCTTGACTGAATTTCTCCATCCAGTATGAAATAAAAAGGCACAAATCTGGCATTTGTGTTTCACCTGTTCACTTTCTTCCTTCTTTCGTTTTAGATTCATGCAGGAATTAACAGAAATGCTGGGTTTCCGGCCTTCCTGCTATTATTTTTATACATGGAAGTACATTTCACCCATCTGTATGGCTGGCCTGATGATGGCCAGTATAATTCAGCTAGCAGTCAATCCACCAGGTTATAGTGCCTGGATAAGAGAAGAGGTGAGTCTGCATAAATTATACCTCAACATTTTCAAATCCATAAACTGTGCATCAGCATGAAACTGATCCATTTTATTTGCATAGGCTGCTACATATCAATTGAGCATAAACTGCATGACAACAGGTAATAAAGCCACTGAATCCTCAGTACAGATGAAATTATTTAAATACTAGATCAGGGCCCATATACATTAAGCCAGAACTCTTTGTCAGCTTTGAAATTCAGCTGCCACATAATGGAAGGGGGGATGGAAGAGTTGAAAAGTTCAAGATTATTCTGTATGTCGTACTAAGAAATTCTAGTTGCAGTTAATTGGTTCTCGTGATTTATGAAGTGTAGAAATGGGAGGAGAGAAGGTGGGTTCTGTGTAACTTGCCGAAAATACTTTCACTTTGGGAAATTGCCTTAGAGGTGCCAGATCTGTTCCTAAATAAATCAATTGGAGAGAATATATCATGGATACTTTTTGGATGCCTTAAACACTTGTTCTGACAGCAGTATGCTGATTGTATATTACAGGTCCAAAGAACTGATATATTTTCTTCCTGCTTCAATTAATCCTTCAAGATAGCACTATTTTTATATATCACAGTTTCATATGTTTTAAAATAAATTATATTTTGGCAGGGCATACTAAGATTGACTGAAAAATGATTTAAGCATTTGTTCCTTTTGCAGTGAATTCCTCAATTATGAAAGTGGTGAAAACATTCATTTTTCCCCACTTTTCAAACAAAAGTGACTTGGTTGAGTTGGGTGGTTATAGTAATAAAATAAATAAATAAATCCTTACTAGTCAACAATAGGGAAGGATTGTACATATATCAGTGAGAGAATAAAGGTAAAGTAAAGGAATCCCTGCGGCTTTTACTCTGCCAGTCATAGCCAATTCTAGATTACTAGAATTGTATTTTTATATTCTTAGAGGTGTAAGCTACCTAAAGTTGAATAGTGGATAGAAAGCAGACAAGTTGTTGACACAGAAAAGAAAGAACTTACCTATATGAAATTAAGAGAAAGGAAAATTGTTTACTGGTAGCAGTTTAATTCCTGTAAATATCTCCTTTCAAAGTATATTCCTTCTCTAAAAGGTGATGGATGAAGAATTGTTTTATGCTTGAGCTCTAAAGAATTGCTAAACTAATTCACTTAAGTTAATGTATGCATAATACCAATAATGTATACCAAATTACTTTTCCCTTTTCCTTCCAGGCGGCGGAGAAATTTCTCTACTACCCCAAATGGGCAATGGGCCTACTTGTGTCTCTGATCATCTTGGCCACCCTTCCTTTGCCTGTGATCTTTGTCCTCCGTCAATTCCATTTGCTGTCGGATGGTTCTAATGCTCTGTCGGTCACTTACAAAAAGGGGCGTATGATGAAGGACATATCCAACTTAGAAGACAATGATGAGACCCGTTTCATCTTGAGCAAAGTTCCTAGTGAAACCCCTTCTCCAATGCCTGCACATCGCTCTTACCTGGGCCCTGGGAGCACATCCCCAATGGAAATGAGCAATGTTGCCAATGGACGCTACAGCCGTGGGTACCTCATGGATACCACTCCTGAATCTGAACTGTGACCACCATTCAGTACCCTTCCCCTACTTCCTGGGTGAAAGAGAAGATAGTCCTAAAGGAGGACATCTGTTCTTTTAAAAAACCTTCCCATCCTGCATAGCAACCAGAGGGAGATGATATCAAGGGTAAAAGGTTGAAAAGGAAAGTTGCTTTCTTTCTGGTGCTCTCCATATGAAATACAAGAATTTTCCTCAGTGAATAATAGTAGTCGTAGGACATTGCAATAAATCTTATGGGCAAAAGAGAAATTTTAGCTAATTGGTATTGAAAAACACAGATAACCAGTTTCAAGAAATCTAAGATTAGGGGAGAGAGATGGAATAAGGAAACAGCCAAAACAAAAACAAGGAGCAGCTGGTTCCCTAACTCTCTCCATCTTTTTCTCCATCTCTTACTTTTAGTTAGGATAAGAGGCCTTTTCCCATTTGCTGAATAACTACCACTATTCATAGCACAAGATTTAAAAAGCCCAACATGTATTCTATCAGGACCATATCCAAGTTGCATAGTCTTAGTGAAGAATTCTTACAACTCTTCATTAAGATACATTTTATGTAGACAGCACATTAGAATGCTTGCTGTTACATTAGGTGAGATTGGTGATGTTATTGCTGAAGATGGATCAAAAATTGAAGGGTATTTTGTTCCAGTGAAGCTGGCCATGGTGTGCATGCTGCTGAGACTCAGTGTTCCTCTATCATCAATTCAGGTTTGTGCCATGTGTGTCAGTCAGAACCAAAACTTAGCTCTACCAGTGTAGTTTTCTAGGATTCATGATGTCATTTGTGACTTTATTTATAGAACTCTAATTAAATGCTGACATTAAATGTTTTATGAAATATAGAACATAGTAAGAACTACTCCAGTAGCAGTTCTTTTTTACAATAGAGATGGAGAGAATCAGTAGCTCTCCAGGCTGTTGTTAGATTTCATTGGCATCAGCAAGGAAAACTAATGATAAGGAATGCAGGGAATTGCAGTGCAACATCTGAAGGGCTTCAGGTTCTCTACTCCTGTTATGTGGGCACACACTAAATACATGGAACGATCTTCCTATATTATAATTTGGGAAGGAATGACAAGCACATTAAAAAACATTGATAGCACATTTCCTTCAACATAGCACATGTGAATTATGTCCCCCAGCCAGGATTAGTGTGGTGGGATTATCAAACTTTCTAAACCATGTTTTATATTTTATACCTAAAATAATTTAAACATTTTCTTCAGACTGTTACCTCTGTTTTCTTTAACTGCAGCGAGGAAGATAATTGCATATATATCAATCACAGTATCAGATATTGATAGAATTGATAAGCTTACTAAAATCTAGTGGCAGAATTCTTGCCTTCCACTTAGTCACATTCAGTTAGTGATTCAAACAAGCAGTGCCAATTTTTAAAATCATTTTAAAAACATTCTCCTCCTCCAAAACTGTACAATTTATATGCGGGAATTTAACCGTTATAAGTCTGTACAAAGTTGTTCAGGTAAACCATATAATTAATGAACATTTTAAACAACTTTTCCCCTCCCTTTTCATTTCATCCTTCTCTAGTTTTGATATTTAAAAATTCCCACTTGAAAGTTGTGGACTGAAATACCACTGTCTGATTTTTTTAAACTAGAAAATAACACATATTAGGAGGAATATGTTACAGCATAAATCATTTGCAGAAGATGCTTTAAGAGTTTATGTGCAGAGTTGAATGGCTAGATTTTGACTAGATGCCTGCAATGGTACAAAAGATTTATAGAGGCCACTTTAAATGTGATGACTGAGATTGCTTCTCTATGGTTTATGGTTCTCTCTATTAGTTTCTGAGACTAATATTATGCACAATTCTCTTGGAGTAAACAAAAACAACAAAAAAGAAATATCTTACGCTTAGAACATTATTGAGAACCTCAATCTGCTGGAATATTAATCACCAATAATACCTTTGAAGTTGTGTCTGGAGCATTGTGAGAAATTAAAAAGGTGATTAGTCAGTGGATAGTACTTATGATATTTTCAGAGTATTGCTGTCTGCCACCATCAATTAAGGCTGATTTTTATCCTGCTTTGAATATATAACATATCTTAACTTTACAAAGTCTCTTCTAAGTGGTGGAATAGAGAAAGGTTTGAATTTGTGTTTGGCATAAATCAGCAATTAAACAGAAGCCAAGTTCTGCTGTCCTAACTCTATCTTGTTCTATTCATTGGGCTTCCAGAGCACAATAGGGCTCAACACTGAACAGTATATCACACTGCTTTAAATTAATGTTAAGAACCCCAATTATCCAGGATGTATTCATTATGCAATAGTGAAAAACAAGTAGTTTATTCCCATCGAGGCAATGAAATGTCAGTGGGGAAATGTCAAGATGTCAAGAAAATGATAAAGAATGCCCTACTTTCCAGAGACTTGGCATTTTTACAATAAGAGCCTTTCTAAAATGTTTCATGATGATTTGGTTTGCCTGTACAGTTACATTTAAGGAGGTCACATTGTTTTTATTCATTTCAGCAGACAATGGATTCTTTTTTTGTTATTGGGGTTCAGATTTGACTACAGAGTACTCAGGTAACCTGGAAGATTATGCATAATTATACTTCAGTTTCTCCTTTTCCATATGCTACATTGTTTAAGTAAGCCTGTGATATATTACAATCTGAACAGACAATGGGGTAGCTAAGTTTATATTTCAGTCCATTTCTGGCCTTTTTAGTCCACTCATAAAGTATCACGTTACTAGTTATATTATCTGAGTCCTGTAAAAGCAGCAATTTGGCAAAAAGAAAAAGAAAAGAAGCCATTTTCTGTGATAGTTCTACATGTTTCCTAGTCAGGAATAAATCTTTTGGGTATAAGTCAATATAATTCCATTAGAATCAATTAAACTAAATGGCTGCTATTGGAAATCTGGTCCAGCTGCTACAGATGACAGGATTATAGAATTAGAATTGAATTCATAAATAAGAGAGCATGCCTTTGAGATAATGTGAGCATCAAGTGTGATCAATACTCAGTATCAGTCATTCTGGCTAGGGCTGATGGGAACTGGAGTTCACAAATATCTGAAGATCCATTTTTTTGATATAGGAAACCTAGTACCTCAGCACTAGCAGTAATCTGCTGTGAAGTCTCTCTTCTTGGAGGTCATGCATTGGTCCCAAGCAAACAACTTACTCTGTCAATGGGTCTTTTCTAATTGTTAATCTTCCTTTTCCTTTTTTAAAATCAACTTGTTCATTTAGATCCTATATATAGAAGAGAAAAAGCACATTAGTGCATCATCTATATGACAACCCTTCAAACATTTGAAGTTGCTGTAATCTCTTGATCATTTATTTAGGTAAGCCACTTGCTCAAAGAAGCAAATGGGTACCAGTGTATGGCACTATTCTTCCATTTCCACTACAAGGTTGGCCAATGTACTCCAACTTCCATTCACTCTTTTCTCCAGTCATTTATGCAGATATATTACAACAGGCTAAGAATATGAATCAAATAGTATGCAGAAACACTTGCAATCATTTTAAGACTATAGGAACACTTTTCACTGCACCCACTGGAGTTAAATACTCATCCAGATATTATCATGTTAAAATTTCCCTATATAGTGCTTGCTGTATTCTAAAATATGAAAATTTGAAAGAAGACAAGTTGATTCAAAACAGTTACTGATCAGGAGGATAAGAATAATGGCAGATTGCTTTTGACTATCATATACCCTGAATAGGTGATTATGACAATTGTATAATGAATGTTAAAAAGGAAGGGTCTTTTTTGTTACTTCAGCCCTAACTATTTTTTACACGACTATGTAATATAAAGTTGTGCATGTTTTGAAAAAGATTTGAAAAAGGTGCCCAGAAAGTAGAAAAGGCTTCTATGCTATTTCTTAAAAAAGCTTTAACTTTTTAAGGCTCCTATATAAAGTTTAAAGAACCTCATCTTTTTCCAGGTTTGTACAGAGAGCTGAAAAAGCTGGACTGCTTTAAGAAATAATAGTACTATTCTTGTCTGATTTAGAGCACTTGCATCCAATCTTTTTCAAAGCATGCACAGTTCTATAGACAGTAGAAATAAGTCTTGTGCAGTTTATTTTCAGGCTACAAAAAAAAAAATCACAGCTNAAAAAAAAATCACAGCTGACTTCAGGGTGATTAAAATAGAGTAATTGTTAATGCTGGAATCAATTAATTGGAAGCAAGACTGCAGTTAAAGAGGGTTCAGAATGGACTTTCTCCTAGAAACATCTTTTGTGATGACTGCTGTTTTAGAAATAAAGAATATTAGTTGGTTAAGATGTGAAAGACAATCAAGGGTGGGCTTGTAGGTTTCATTAAGCCTTCTTACTTTTTCCTCATTACACGACTGACACTGACAGTTCTAGGACAAAGGTTCTTTTCAGAATAGTGTTTCAATTATTGATTTTAGCAGATTTTTGTTTCCTGTTCTTTTGATTCTTCTTCTGACTTCTCTGTATATCCTTGACAAGCAGAAATCATGTGAGCTTGTGATATGAGCAATTAAATGGCTGTTTTCTTTTTTATAGAGATATTGTAAACATGTTTTAAGGTGAAGAAGATACCACTTGATTTTTTTATGAGTCATGAAAATAAAGAATGAATCAAGTAGGGATAAAAAAAAATATCTGCTAGAAGGTTCCATTTCTTTTTTTATTTATCTTTTGATTGTTTTCCCCCCCTGTGGTCTCCAAGAGGAAAAAAAAATATTGCCCAGTCCCTGTTGTCTAGAGATCATGCAAAATGTGAAGGCAATAATTGAAGAAACTAATTGCTGAATACAGTGTTTTCCCTTCCTATCCCGAAGACTTTGCTCTCTCCCGAAGACTTCTTTTTTTCCATGGAGGCAACTTTTCAGATATTTCCAGATTTCTTGATTTGCTTGGTGCACCTTGGGACATGTCTGAAGTGCCATTGGGCTGACCAGAGCTAATTTCATGTAATACCCCTCTATTGGCTTCTCAAGGAGAAGCTAGCCTAGGGAAAGTGTTTCCACAATGGATCCATAGCATTTGCTTCCTTCTTTTTGGTGGTGTATGATCAGTGGCAGTGGGAAGATGAAGAAATATTGGTTGTTTGTACATAAAATATATATATAAAGAGAGAAGATAATAATCTATAGATTCTATTTCTATTGTATATTTATTCTGTAAATGTTGGTGTAAATTCTGTTAAATGAGAAACATATTCCAAAGTGATCAGTGAACTATTTTCATTCTCAGTGCTGTACAGATATATTTTATTGTACATTTGATATATTTATAATTTTTTAGTGTCTGATTAGTGACCACATCCTGCTGAGCTGCCCCTTGGGTGGGAGGGAGGGGGTGGAGCACAAAAGGGCACTCCTGTCATTATTTCTGTGAAAATATGTATCAGTATTTCATTGTGACATTTTGCTAAGGAGCAACTGGGGTGTGATGGGATTGTGTTAGATGCCTTGAGCAATTGATCCATCGAATCTCTCTGTGTTAAGACTCATATCTGCTGTTGTGCTTATCTTTGTTCTATTAGAGTTAGTTTTCTTCCTATAATATAATCTGTTTCAAGGCCATTCTGTTGCTTTTGTATGGATATTCTATGTCTGTGGACTTGGACCAAGGTAAATGTCTGGCTTATTCTGACAGGAATATTACTGAAGCACTGCAATAATTTGTGGCCTGTGTTCAGCTATATTGCCAATAGAATGAGGCCAAAATATGGTCATGTACTGTATGCTGCTAAACTAAAATATAGAAAAGGATAATGGCGAGAGGGGACATGATCTTCTGTCAATGTAGAATAATGTAGGGCCTGTTGCTTAACAGCTGTAGAATCATATAAGCCCAATATTTGTAAAACAAATAGACAATGGAAGTTAAAGAATATGTTATATTCCTGCTCACTTGATGGACTGAGCCTTTCCAGCTTGGTGCCTTCTGGATGTATCAGAGTTAAATTGATGTAATCTCAATCAACATTAAACTAACCAACCTCAGAGCTGGAAATTATGGAGATTTAACCCAAATAGAGGGCTCCAGGTAGGAAAGGCAGACTATTTTCTTCCATTTATCACTTAGTTGGGACAGGCAAAAAAAATTTATAGCACAAAATACAGCTTTTGTAAATACAAGTACCTAGAAGAGAAATACAACATGTAACCTATCTGGAACATGTCTGATAAAAGTTTCTTTCCAAAGAATGAGTCCAGCAATCTAAAAAAATGTTTTTAATGCCAATGCTCCTACTGATTTGATATGCTTCCAGAAGAAGTAGGAAACTATGAGAAGATTGAAATGGCAGGCAACTTCATATAGGTTCTCCATAAGATTCCAGGAATGAAGCAAGGTCTTTACAATTTAAAAGCTTTGTCTGAAACAATATGTTATACAGTACATTGCCTATATCTTGGTCCCCCCCCCAAAAAAAATCTTATTCAATTTCTTGGAGCAGCCATGTAACTATTGTCTTGGAAACAAATCGTGGCCTCTAAATTTGGGAGGGTTCCACTTTGATCAGCCTTTCCAGCATTGGAATGATGTAGTTCTCTTATCAAAAATACCTGATGGGCAACATATGGATATTGTAAACCACTGAGAAAGTGCTGTAAAATACATATAAGTCTAAGTGCTATTGCTATCTGGAAACATGAGTTCCCTGAACCATACTCATGCTTAAAATGGATCCTATAACTATTCCTGGCAAACCTATGACATCATAAACTGAGCCCAACTTTCTGCCATCGTGAGTTGAACTTTCGAGTCAATGAGTCAATGCTCCCAAGATAGACCTCACTCTAAGTTCTAAAAAAGACTTACGTAGCAAACAATGAATGAAGATAAGATGAATCCCAGTGTGATGATATATGGTTAGATTATTATGAGGTGAAATGGAACTAGGAAAGAAATACAGTAAGGAGGGGGTGGCAATATTATGTCTGATTCTATAGAAAGATAGGCAAGCTTAGTTACTATATTTGGCCATGGGATGGCAGCATAGAAACTTTTTCTTGCCATCTATAAACTGTCTAAATTTTGTTGCTCACATACAGTAATCCTAAATGTGCATCAGATTATTCTATGAAACAAAAACATTGTGGGATTATTTTATAGTAAAGTCAGCAACATTGAAATTAGCTCAGCCTTCTTTCTGATAGTATCATTTAGATGAGATGTGACTGTAGCTACTTGAATTTGTAAGCCATCACACGAAAAGCTGAGTTAGTTTAACATGGTTAGTATTTTCAGACACAAATGTTATCAGTCTGAAATTTCAGCATCAGTACTGAGGCTGGTGCTTATCAGTTCTGCAGTAATTCTATTATGGGTGGTTTTGTTTTTTTTTACCAGCTGATCATTTGTGCTTTGCTTCAATGTTCCAATATTCCAGTCAGCCTCATTGTAATCTTGAAATTAAGCACCGCTTTCAGATTATTGAAACGTTCTGCAGTTTTTACAAAACATCTAGCAAGAAAAAATACTCAATAATTCAGCAGGGAGTCAAATAGTGAGCCTACATGCTTAATGCATAATCTTCCCATATACCTCAGGTGGCTTTAAGAAGAATGTTTTTAACCTGTTCAATTTTACTAGGTATTCTTTTTATAGAATTGAATGTTAGGCTTTTAAAAGTCCTATGGGCCCTATAGGCAGCTACAAATGTAACACTTAATTTAACTTTCTATGGTATGATTTCTTGGCTCCCATCAAGGAATTTCCATCAGCCTACTGTAGTCCATAGCCTTGTGTCATAAGAGTATACAGACTACGTCATAGAAAACATTAGTAATAGAGAATTAAGGAGGGGGGATCTTTTTTTTTTTAAAAAAAGGAATTCTCGCATATGTCATCTTCATTTATGATTAGAAAACTGCAATATTATTGAAACTGCTGTCAGAAGAAATCTTGTCTAAATCTACAGATGTCATTCAAAGCATCTTTGGGACAGAACAAATATATATTGATTTTACAGTAATCCAGAAAGATGAGAACAATTAAATGCTACATTAGTCAATCTCATGGAAAAAGAGTCAGGATGAAGATAGTGTAGATTTAACCTTATCTTGAAGCACTGGGTCAGTTGGCTGCCAGACTTGTATCTTTAATCCATGCTGAGAAGGCTGTATATGAAATGAGGATGCTGAACTTGAGGAAGGAGGCTGCTGGATTTTCAGAATTGCCTTCATAGAAAAAAAACTAGAAAATATATAGCTGATGAAACTAGATGCAGGTGAGTGAGAAACACAATTTGTAGTGACTTATACCCCATAGCCAGTGTAACTACTATCCCAAGCACCCTATGTCAGCAGGAGAATTCTGCTGTATGGGAGAAATACTGTAACAACCCATAGCAGCCTGCAATTAAAAGAGTTTCTTCTTTACCTTGCATTGTCTTCTGGGCTCTTTGGTGTGGTTTTTTTTGTCCCTTGTTTCTGAAGGCTTAAGAGACAATATTCACAGGTTCTTGATAAAGAACCCATTTTGGATGCAGGTAAGTGCAGGGCATGTGTGGAGTCTTGGGGAGGGTGAAAAACGGGGCTCTCAGAAGTTCGGGAAGGCTGGAAACAGGGTCATTTCTGGCTTCCAGGGAGCCCCCAGAGCACAGGGAGGCTGTTTTTGCCCTCTGGAGGTTCGAGGAAAGCCTCCAGAGCCTGGGAAGGACAAAAATGCTCCATTCCTTGTGGTGCAGGAGGCTGACTAGGCCATGCCCACCATGGCCATGCCCACCCAGCAACTGGGCAGGGAACTCCTTGCTAAAATTTTTGAAGCACATCCCTGTAAGGAACAATGGAGGGCATTTGGATACATTTGTCTTACCAATGGACCTCTATGTTGGTAGAAAACCATTTTGCCCTCCCACATCAGAAGGAAGATACTGCTCATTCAGCTTCCTTTATAAGTGGCATCTGAGAGGCTGGGAAAAGACCCAACCAGGGGGTGGATGGCAACACTCTACACAAACGATGACACCTGGCCACACATGCCCCATAAACCTACTCTTGGTCCCCTCTAGATAATATGTACTACTATCTTGAACAGAAGGATGATTTGTTCTGAGTGCCTCACATAAGTAGCAATGCTAGGTTGTTGCCTAAAATAAAGTTGTACAGGCTCAGACTGCACAGCCTGGAAAATGTGCTGCCATCTGAGACTTAAATAACCACAAGATGTCTCTTTGTTCCCAGGATGTTGATCAAAGCTCCAACAAAGCTTGTTGATTTCATTCCTTTCTAATTGCAATTTTGTGACTTTGGCATAAAAAGTGCAAAAGTCCATGTATTTTCTAACAAAAGAGGAGCAAATCTCCTCCAATATATTTCAATGCTCTGAGGGAGAATTTTAAGACAATTAACAACAAAGCAACAATTAGCAACAAATATGATTGGGGGTGGTGGAAGCTAAAATATATGAACAATGACTACAGGACATAAATATATCTGACCTAGTGAAAAGAAGGATTCGGGGTGACACGATAACAGTGTTCCAATATTTGAGGGGCTGCCACAAAGGGGAGGGGTCAATCTATTCTCCAAAGCACCTGAGGGTAGGACAAGAAGCAATGGATGGAAACTAATCAGGGAGAGAAGCAACCTAGAACTAAGGAAATATTTCCTGACAGTGAGAACTCATTCAACCAGTGGAATGGCTTTCTTCAGAAATTGTGGGTGTTACGTCAGTGCCGTTTTAAAGAAGAGATTGGCTGGCCATTTGTCCAGAATGGTATAGGGCCTCCTGCTTGAGCAGGAGGTTGGACTAGATCTCGAAGACCTGCAAGGTCTCTTCCAACTCTGTTATTCTATTAACAAGTAACTCCAGGAACTATCAAATATGTTGTTCAACAGCATAGTTGAAACAACTTTATCTGGTCTTGTTGGAAAATGCTACTTGGAAAAGAAGGGGACTATTGTCATAGTTAAAAACAGATGGCATGAAAAACACCTATAGTCCTTTGAAATGTAAGTTATAGAACAAAATATAATTACCAATCTTCTGAGTTAGTGTTTCACTCACTTATCAGCCTTCTTCTTCTCAGGGGTACATCCTATCTATTTCCCTTTCGGTATTTTTCATTCCTTATTTTCCAAGAGTTAATCTACATTTTATAACCAATTAAAGCCCATGTCACACTGCACCAACGGATGGAAAGAGGATGTAAAACGGAGAGAAACACTTGCATCCATTGGTTTAATGCGATTCATCTGTTTTCTGTTACTCACTGCCTCCGGTTTTTCATTCCTCTCTATCGATATCGCTATTCCGTCGGGACTGAGGTTCCATCCTGCTCAAAAAGTTTTGACTGCTCAAAACTTTTTGAGGCGGAAAATGTATCCAATGCAATCCTTCTGCATCCGCACGCATTTTAGCACGGGGAACATTCCGTTCTACATCCATCGTCATCCGTTACACGTCCGCTATATTCCGCTAGGCATCCGCTGCGCATCTCGTGCAACTCATATTGCTCGCAGCGGATAAACGGACACAGGAGATGGAAGGCTAAACGGACGCGGAACGCATGCGCCAGCAATTAGTAGCACGGATGGAGAAAGGCATGAAAGCGGATGCAGTCACATACAAAGCATTTAAAATGGAATAACGTTCGGCAGAGGGACTATCTCAGATATTTAGGATGTCTGAGGCATGTCTACGATGGCAAAAGGACACCTAGTGGAAAACCTAATATTGCTATAAAAAGGGGGAGGAACTCACTGATTCATGCGTGCAGCAGCCCTCGGTGCAGACGTCTGCACGCTCATCTGGTCTTGCGTCTTCCACAGCATCCATTGTATGTCACCATATCGGATGTCAACGCATGTCCTTTTGGGTGAGCCACAAATCGTTCTACAACAGTGCATAGCCATCTTGCTACAGCGTCGTTGCAACTGGGTTCTACGGGGAAGAAAGGGAGGCGGGCCAAGAAGTGTTCTGGGTCGAAGAGGATACGGGTAGAAGATGCGAGGGATCGTACAAAGCTGAGGTGGAGTCAGAAGAATACCGACGCCTCAGTGCATTTCCAAACGAAACTCTCATGGAGGATGCCTCAGCCATGTTTTGACGAAGTTTGTGCCAGCACCTGACACCCAGGTTGACCAAGGCAAACACCAACTTCCAGCGCAGCTGGACCCTGGCTCAAGGTGGCAACTGAACTCTGTGCAGCTGGCCTCAGGGACCACGCTAGAGAGATAGAGATAGAGAGACTGGAGGGTGCCACATACAGCATTGTGGTCAGAGAAGTGGTGGCAGGCCATCAATCGAGACATATCCTGGAGGAGCTCTCCAGTGCCCCTCATGAAAGAAGCCTCTGGAAGAAAGTTGCAGAGCCGTGGGTATAGAAGTGAACTTCTCACACGCAGGGAGCAAGATGGCAAGCACGGTGGCCTGCAAAGCTCAGCAAGTCAGGGTCCACTTTATTTCAACTACAAGGGTTCTTCAGCATCATATCCTCTATCTACCCACCATGGTCGTGCTCCGACCTACAAGTCATGTACCATCGATGCTTCAAGGGCAATCGGCTATCTTCCAATGCCCAGGTATATAATGCAGTACTCAAGGAGGGGATGGAACACCCTATCATGGGCTTCCCAGATTCGACACCCCTGCCAACGACAGCAAGATGTGCCTATTCAATCCTGGGGATGTACGCCTTCTCCTCAGAAATACCTATGAAGCCCTACACTTCCAGAAATCCTCACCGTAAGAGAGGACTTCAAACTACAAGCTTGTCCAGAGGGCAAGGCGGGGTGGTGAACGAACGCTTTGCATCCTGCTACAGATTCCAGGTACTTCTCACAAGAATGCAGCATGCCGCCCCCACAGAACCTAGTGAGGAGGAATGCGTGAGAAGCTTGACTCGCATCCTGCACAATCTGATGCGCACCTGCTACACCAGATGTTATGCAGACGCAGATCGTGGACTCTCCACAAGGCATGGGGAGCATGGAGCTGTGAATTGCGAGAGAGAGAACCTGATAGACACTAAGGATGTGCAAGGCCCACAGAGCTTACGTGAAGGGAAGCAAGAGCACAAGCCTTCCTGAGACACTGGTGGCAACTCGGCCATCTGGCAGCAGTGGAGTGGCTAAGACAGTATGATAGAGGATTAATGATGTTTCACTTCAGCTGTCTCATCACACTATGAGATTGGGCCATGTATGTTGGCTGGGCCTACAATGAAAGAGAGATATATAGAGTATAGAGATATATATAGTTGAATGTCGTGGATGAATTTGATTACATATTATTGATAATAAAGGGCCATAGGGGTGTGGAACCGGGGAGGGTGGAGCATGACAGTCCCACTATGATAGATAGAGAGATAGATATAGATATTACCCATCCGAAAGGTATTCTGCCCATCCCACTGGATATATATATAGATAACAAAGGCTTTAAACATTTTCAAAAAGTTTCCACAAGACTTTATTGAAAAAATAAATGAAGCAAGTGTGTGAAGCAAGATAATTTTTTATTAATAAAAGCGTAAAAGCAAATGACCAAGTCAAGTGTCCTAAGAAACTAAAAGCTCAACAGGTAGCACCAGTCTTTGCAACTCTTCTTAGTCACTCTGAGGCATGCCAGTCTCAGGGGTGCAGTCCAGGTGCTGTGGAGGTGGCTGTGCTAGGTAATGCGATCTGAGGCGCAACTAGGGGTGCCTGCCCCAAGAGGACAAAGGGAACGGTGTGTTGAGGAAGCTCTCTGAGAAGCTGGCTCAGCCCGTGATGTTTGAGAGCCCCTCTCTATAACATCGCACATCGGGGTGTTCAGCCAATCACCGAGACAGAAATGTCTGAGGGTGGGCTTGGCTGTGGGGTGGAGGAAAGGAGGCAGTGTACGTGGGGCTGTCTGCGTCTTCAGCTGGGTGAGGACTGGCGTCGGTGGCATCTGTGGCATGGGTTTGGCATCTTGGCATGGGGTGGCATCCGGGTGATGTGGGTGCATCGGTGGCATCAGTTTACCGGTTTTGGCATGCATGTAACGCTGTGCTGGATGGGAAGGGCTGCCTGTGGATGCTGGGACCTCGCTGGTAAGCATAGCCTTGGTAGGGAGAGGTTGCCCTGTTGGAAAGCCTTTGGAAGGGCAGTGACCATCACCACTGGTGGGTGGGAGAAGCAGGTCCTGTGGACTGGGTGGGAGCAGGTTCATGTTGGTCTGGAGGGTTGTGAAGAAGATTAGTGATCCTGTCCTTCACCACCTGGTATCGGGTTCCGACATGTTCATGAGGGCTGGTTGACATAGGTGAGGAAGGGCTTGCCGGTTGGAGGATGGGGGGCGTCCGGTGTGTACGAGTGAGAGAGGAGATTACGGTGCTTCCTGATGGTGTCTCTTATCCTCGCAAGCAGCGACAGTGTGGCCTTTGATAAGATAGACTCTCTGCCTTTTCGGTGGAGGTGAGCTGGGGGTGGATGCGGTTTGGGCTGTGGTGGAAGTGCGTTCTTTCTCCCACTACACTCAGGGGTCCTCCACGCGCTCCGCCATGGGGTAGTAAGCTGTCGGGCGGGGGTCTCCGTCCATGGCAGCTCCACAGATACTGGCTGGACACAGGAACTGATCTTTGCCAGAAAGAGGACTGGCCTTCTCAGCAGGCTGCCATGAGAGAGAGGGTTGTGAGAGGGGATGCTCCTCGGTGGCAGATCTCACCTCCAAGTAACTGTCACGGTGGGCATGCACTGTAAAGTCTCTCTGTCCGTCAGCTTGACCGGCGGGCTGACGCAGAGCATTTCTTGAGGTGCAGCTCCCAATAACCAGTTGTGCATGTGGTTTCACAGTTGAGGAGCACTCGAAGTGGTAGCCCCGGCTCTCCGCTTCATCTCTCAAGCAGCCTGCCTTCTCTTGGTGTTCTTGATAGAGCCTGTGTCACCTTCCGCCAAAAATATTCATTCTCCCTCAGCCACTCCAGCACCTCCTCTATGTTCCCTCTTCTATGGTGGTATTGCCTCGGCTGCTCTCCGTCACAGGCGTCCTGCTCTTCCTCGCCTTTGGGCAGGGCCATATGGGCCTCATCAGAGGGGCTTCAGGTTGTTAGGCTGCCTCTCCATACCACCACCAGCGCAGGCACAACAACAACAGTAGCAGCAAAAGCAGGACCAACAGGACCACCAGCAGCAGCACCAGCAGCACAGGAGCAAGGGAGCAGGAGCACCAGCAGGACCAGAGGAACAGGAGCACAGCAAGGACCAGCAGCACCAGGAGCAGCGCCAGCAAGAGTAAGCACCAGCAGGACAGAGACGCGAGGAGCAGCACAGCAGAGTGAGCACCAGCAGAAGCAGCCACCAGAGCAGCATCAGCAGAAGCCCTCAGCACAGAAGAGTCGAGCCGGGCAACGCAGAAGCCAGCAAGAGCAGATGTTGGGCAGGGGGTGGGAGGGTGGCCTGTCCTCTTGGCCAGCTGGCAGCAGATGGCAGAGGCTTCCGTTTCTTCCCATGGTTTTGGTTGGGTTGCTGGCTGGCTGGTTGGCTGGTTGGCAAGCTGTGTCTGGAAAGCAGGTCTTTCTCTGAATGGTGAACCTGCTTTGACCGAGCTGCTTCCTTTATATCCATTGGGATACTGATGCAAGCATCTCACCCGGCAGGGCGCAGTGAATGCTAGGCATTGCCGCTAGCCATCCGCTAGGCTTCCGCTGGGTTTCCGCTCTGCAATCGCTTCATCGCTTGGCATCCCGTGTGCATCCGCTTATCGCTTGGTATCCACTCTGCATCCGCTCTTTCCGTTCCCGCGCCGCCTTGGCAGTAGCTCCCCGGAAGCTTGCGGATGTGCTCTGCTCCGATCCGCTTCCATCCGCTAGGCTTCCATGGAGCATCGCGATTTCCCATCTGCCTACGTCCTCCCCCGTCGTTCTTTCCGTGTTTGTCTGCTCTGGTTATGCCAATTCGGGGCACTTTTGAGAGTGGATAACAAACGGATGGAATTTTGGCTTGTCCACTGTGTCCTTTTTACAAATGTTTTGCATCCGTCGGCCAGTGTGACAGGGCCTTAACATATGCAATTTTCATTGGGCTAATTCTTCCCTAAGACATTTCTTTTCATCCATACATGCAGTGAATTTTTTTCGAATGATACAAAACTGGGGTACATTTGTGCATGGAATTTGCATTGATAGGATCCTAGTTGATAAGATGTTTGATGATCACTTATCTCCTTTACAACTGAAGAGAACCTCAAAAGTTTTTAGGAATTATATCTGGGGCTGTTACTGTTGCTCCTCAGCATCTGCTGCTTACGACAGTTATATTGATTTGCTGATCAGGAGGGCTGGCCCTGGCTACCAAGGTTTTGCTTCAATTAAAATCTTTCCTGCTCATATTAACATGTGTTTCTGCTGTCCTGCTCAGGCCTGCCTCAGAAAACAAGAGAGGCAGATGTGTTGTTCTAGAACATTTAGTCTTTGACAAGCTAAAGAGATGCCATATATACAATCTGACTTGTGTAAGAAAGAGGATGCACCTGTGAGATTTCAGGAAAAGATTAAGGTTTGTTTTATGGAGCTGCTAATAGGGGTGTCTTGCATCCTCATGGACCTTCCTAATAACCTTTTCCTGTTCAAATCAAGATTGAGGTGCAGCTCCACAAGATAACAATTTAAAGCCCAGAGAGTTCAGTTTCACACACTGCTAAAATACCCAAAGTCCTCTCATGCTGAGACTCTTCCAAACAATCTCCTTTATGACACAAAATAAACTAATATCGTGTTTCTCACAAAATAAGGACGGGCCTTATTTTTTTTTGACACCCCCAAAAAACAGCTAGGCCGTCTTTTGGGGAGTGACTTAATTCCCCCCTTAATTCCCCCCCCCTCAGGTGGGTGGGCGGCGACGGCTTGGATGTTGACCTCGGCGTTGGTGGGGCACTTCGTATCGGGAGACCTTCTGCTACCATTGCTTTCCCTTCTCCCGTGCTGCCGTGGCGGAACATCCCATGGAGAAATCTGGAAGCTGAAGTCCACAGATCTTAAAGTCACCAAATTTGAAAACACTGGTCTAGGTACTCAGACATCTTAGAATCGTTACATAGAAATAACTAAACTGAAAAGGCAGCAGCAACATAAGAAGCTTGTTTTTTCTTGGCTAAGTGGGGTATATTTAACATGTCAGGATTTGTTTATGTTTCAGAAAATTAGTCAAGCCATAATGGTATTTTTGATGGATCTGTGCTTAATCATTGCCATCCCAACCTTTTCTATCCAAATAATCCTTCCATTTTATTAATCTCCCTCAGCTACAGCATATCTCAAAAGAACTTTTCTCATTAAATATACCTAGGCTACTTCTTACTGACTTGTTTAATTACAGCCTTAAATATACCCACTTGCTCCCATCAGGCAAATAAATTATCCAATGTTAGTGATGTGAACTTGGTTAAAAAAGATGAAAATGTTCATAATTTGACCTCAATCTTTGGAATTCATGTTACCTTATTAATGTTAAGCTTCAAAAGACCGATTACAAGTAGTCCTCAACTTACAACAATTCATTCAGTGACCATTCAAAGTTCTTAGTGATTATGAGCATTTTTCACAGTTACGACCTTTGTAGCATCCTCATGATGATTTGATCAAAATTTAGATGCATGGCAACTGGTTCATACTTATGACCATTGCTGTGCCCCTTTTGCAACCTTTTGATAAGCAAAGTCAGCCAGATTTACTTAACAATAGATTACTAACTTATCAGCTGCAGTGATTCACTTAACAACTATGGCAAGAAAGGTCATAAAATGGGCCAAACTCACTTAACAAATGTCTCACTTAATAACAGAAATGTTGGGCTCAGTCGTGCTTGTAAATTGAGGACCACCTGTACTTATTGCGGTGATTATCAATATAAAGTTCATATAATTCTGTACCTAAAATTAAGCATATACGCACAATCAGAACACTCTTACTTTTCAATATAAATAATCAAACATAGTATTATTCATTGACTTAGAACAAGAACAGATCTGAAATAGCTAACCTAATAGTAAGCTATGGCCAATCTCAAATCAGACACCACATAGTCAGGAGATGATGCTAGATGTTATGTGGCTTCAACTTATGTGGCTATTCAAAGCTATCTATATGCTCAAAGCAGCATTAAAATAATGCAATAGGCCTTAGTTGCTCAAAGTAGATAGTAAGGAATCAGTCATTGGGTCTCTGCACTTCAAAGCTACTTCATGTTTGGATCATTAATCCAAATGATGAACTAATTTAATCTTGTTCTGGATGCAGTTCATCTAAGTCAGTTTTCAATTTGCCTTTATACTGTCAACCATGACACACCTGCTTCATTGTTTCTCAACTTTGACAGGTTTAAAATGCTTAGACTTAAACTTAAAATTACCAAGATTTAGAAACACTGCCATATTGTATCGCTTTTTACTCAAACCTGAGAAATTACTGAGTAATTGGGCCTCTCTTAACACCAAACATCTTTGAGTTATCTCAAATCATGCACTCACATGTCCAGGAGAATAAATATTGTTGTAATGGACTCTATGTTTGATTGGACTAAAGCTTTTTAATGTACACAGTACCATAAACCATACCTTCCCAAGGTCTTGGTTTGACCAATAAAGTTCCAGCTTAGGATGGTCAAACAGTAGCAATAATCAACAACCTAGAAAAATGGCCATTTTCATCAAGGGTAAGGAAGAAGAAACTGAAATACTGTATAAACAAGCGATTTCCAGCATGCTGTTGCAGCTATCATCACAGCCATAAAGTCAGGGGTGGGATTCTACCAGTTCGCACCTATTTGCTAGAACTGGTTGTTAACATTCGAAGCAGTTTGGAGAACCAGTTGTTAGAGAAGAAATTACTGGCCTAATCCTGTAAGGAAGGCAGGAAGGAAACATTCTGGTGTTGCTTACAGAAACTGCCTCTCCGTTGAACCCTTATTACATTCTTGGCAGGACTAGACTTCCTATCTCAGGAACGTCTCTGGAGTTTTTTTCCCCTCCTTTGCTGTTACTTTGCTTGTGTGGAGTGATTCAAAGTTACAATTGCACTCAAAAAAGTGACTTATGACCATTTTTCACAGTTACGACTGTTGCAGCATCCCCACAGTCATGAAAGGCCAGGTGAGGAGATTCATGCCTTGATGTGAGTGATATTGAGTTGGCCACACCCAGCCAATAACATGACCACCAAGCCACGCCCACCACCTACACCACACCCACAAAACCAGTTGTTAAAAATTTGAATCCCACCCCTGGATAAAGTTATTGTTGTACAGAAAGCTTTAGGCCACACTAGAGGCAATCGCATCCTAGGAAGGTCACAAAGATATGTAGTGACCTAAAATTGTTTGGGGATATAAATATCCTGCTATTAATTTATCTCTGTTTTTGGTTTGGCATGCTATTACTCATACTTACCAAAATCTGTAATATAGACAAGTTGCACCTCCCCGCCCCCATCACATCCCAGAGAGTCTATCTGACATGGGAAAGTTTGAATGTTCTGATGATGGGGATATACGATAGAGTTTAAATCTATATTTAATTTTAGATGTAATTTGTATCAATGATATCTTTTTTTTAAAAAAAAATTAATCAAACAAAAGGAAAAACATCTAAAAACAATGAACGTGGTGCATACATCCTGACACACCTGCTTATCTTACATCACCAAATTACAAATATAAATATATTTACATATATACATATATACATAAACTTTAGTCATCTTTGATATACTTATTCCTTCCTTTTTTCAACCAGTGGTAAAATTTCTCCCAAGTTTTGTAGTAATCAGATTCAGTCTTATTTTTTAATTCTTGAGTTAATTTATACTTTTCAGCGCACATCCAAATTTTCCTGATTATTTCCATTTCATCTGGCATTTCATTACCTTTCCATCTTTGGGCAAAAGCTAACAGCTCACCTCGCAGCAGTGGTGACATGGACTATTAGGTATGTTACATCTTTATTATAGTCTCCCATATTAATTCCCAGGAAAAAGATTTCAGGTCTAAATTCTATTTTTATTTTACACATCTCTTCTATCCAATTCCTAATTTTCAACCAATATATTTGGGCTCTTGTGCAATTCCACCATAAGTGATAATATGTTCCAATTTCTTTATTACACTTCCAACGTTTGGGGGAAAGTTTCAGATACATTTTTGCCAATTTTGATGGTGGGATGTGCCATCGGTAAAACATTTTATATAAATTTTCTTTATACGGTGCCACCAAAGTTATTTTTTTGTTTCTATCCCATAAGGTTTGCTATATCACTCATCTGTCTAGGTTTTGTATTAATAAAGTAAAAAGCTAGGTATAAGAAACCAATGTAAGTTGTGAAAACTCATTAAAAAAACCCACATCTAACAAAGTAGGATATACCTTGAGCCAATTACCTCTAGAAAATAACTATCTATGGCAGATAAGTTGTGTGTCCAAATCACACATAGTTTTGTAACATCTGTTCATAATACAGGCTATCCAGCACTATTGTATACTTGCAACTCACAAGGAAAATTAGTTCCAGCTTTATGGACCAGCACACTTTAAGCAACACATCAATTCTTAAGGGGAAGGATGAAATGGGTTCTTCACACTGCTCCCAACACGTATCACTGCCTGATGAAATATGATTATTCCTTCAAGAGCAGTTAGACATGGTTACAACACTGGCTTTGCCCTTGAATTAGTCCTTATAAATAAATAGAACTGAGCACTCTGAATAAAAAACCAAAATGAATAGATAATAATAGTGTATTATCGTGATTACTTCCCTAGGAAAGTTTAAGAAATTTGGTCGAGAAAGACATATGCTGAGAATTAGTATATATAGTGAAGTATTTGTTCTTCTGAGAATTTCAATTATCACTAAACAGTTAGCTTATTGGTAGCCTTTTAATGCTATTTATTGCAGAAGTTGCTGCTACCCATTAATTATCTATATTCCTCGGCCTGTTGTGTAACTTTTGATTTTCTTAAAAAAATTCAAATGATATTAAAATGTCAAGAGTTATATATGTAGGACATTATTCTAAAACTTGGAATTATAAGAATAAGAATTATTTGGGGGTAGTGAAACACCTTGCTTCCTAAATAGAAAAGTCACTGTATCCTATTACCCACTCAGCCAGAATTAAAAAAAAAAATCCAGATGAGAAATGGCATCAAAATAGAAGATCCACCCTTCACCTCCACAAGAAATCATGAGTGAGCTGATACTCACCGACCAGAGTGTCTATGAGTGATAGTGAAAAATCTTGCAGTCTTCCTAGGATAACTAAATGTGTGTTATTATCCTTATCCCAGCAGGAACTGTTCAAACAGGCTGGATATAGGCCAAGACTCAGGTGAGGTAATAATAGCAAGTGGTCACTGTCCAGCCATAGGTCAACTGTAAATAAAATTACCGGATTAAAAAGACTAAAAAATTAAGACGATTGACTTTTATGGGCCCCCTGTAGATAAACCCAATTAAGGTCACTATTTACTATATAAAGTTAAAACTTCTGATGATGAATAATAGATGCTTGCTTGCTGTGTTCATAACCTGTTCCTTACTGTAATACCTCTATCTATCTATCTATCTATCTATCTATCTATCTATCTATCTATCTATCTATCTATTTATCTATCTATCTATCTATTTCTTCTATCTACTCTCTCTCTCTTTTCTATCCATCTCTATCTATTCCACATCTCTATCTATTCTAGGGGTCTTCAAACTTGACAGCTTGAAGACTGGTGGACTTCAACTCCCAGAATTCCTCCTCCAGTCATGTTAGCTTCGGGATTCTGGGAGTTGAAGTCCACCAGTCTTAAACTTACCAAGTTGGACAGCTGACTGTCCAAAAAGATCTTTGTTTTACAGTTATTAAAAGACAAGGAAAAAGTCTTATCAAGTCTTGTGTTGAAGTCACCTGCCAGCATAAGATCAAAACTTGGATATTCCTAAGTAAATTGAGAAAATTAGTTCTTTAATTTATTCCAGCATTTGGCAAAAAAAATCAATATACTGGGTTACATAGATATTTATAATTATAATATTGCATTTGGCTAAATTAACTAATACCATGTGTCCCTTCTCAGACACAGTCTACACTACAAACAGCATTAAAGAAGTTCACTGAGTAATCATGTAATATTGTATAATATGGGCAATGGGCCTCCTATAACAAAATAAAATTTTCTTTACAATCTTATGTCCTGGAAATAAGGATCATCCTTCTTTGGCCTTCGAACCAGCAATGTTGCAAGAAATCATGAAGATTTCCCTGGTCTGAGAGTTAGCTCAAGGACAGTTGTCTGTCAAAGGAGATTCTTCTGCCCAATAGGAATAAAATGGATATGTCAGAGCAGCTGTACGGCTAGCTTAGGTGGAGACTGGAGTGATCTTCAATGGTAATAGAACATGAGACTCAACATGTGGTGGAAAAGATCACAGCAGCAGAAAAATTTGCATTTCAATTGGACAAAAGCACTGAAATCACTGGTGAAGCAATTAATTGTCTTTGTGCGTGTTCCCGATTATACTGTATCTAATGGATGTACAGGCCAGTAAGGGTGAAGTTATTGGAGTAGATCAGATGATAAGTAGTTCCCATGGGATCCTCAGTGAAATCGGTTTGAGAGCTGTGGCTGGGAACCGTTTGCCC
This sequence comes from Laticauda laticaudata, assembly GCA_004320025.1. Classification (NCBI taxonomy): domain Eukaryota; kingdom Metazoa; phylum Chordata; class Lepidosauria; order Squamata; family Elapidae; genus Laticauda; species Laticauda laticaudata. The sequence continues at coordinate 60,087 of BHFT01040925.1, forward strand.
GGAGCTGGGATATGTAGCCAGATGGAGGAAATAGCAATTTTTGTTATAATGTTTATTTGGATCGAAAATTTGGGGGAGGTTGGGGGGAGGGCATATAAAAGAAAACAAACATGTTTCATACCAAAGCTGTAGATTTGTTTGTGATTCCACAACTAAATCTCTCTCCTGTCTACATGAGGTTTCTATTGAGCTTATGCCACTAGCTGGCATCAATGCAATGGAGAAGACATGAATGAATAATTTGTCTGGATTTGTAAGGACGTTTCTTCTGTCATGCTCTCCTGGAAGTGGAGCTATCAAGAAGTAGGGCTGCAGTCTGACAGTGGATATCCACTATAGCCCTCCAGGTAGAACAGAACAATTCAGCCAATATTGGCAGGATTTAAATAGGAAGTCTTCATAGCAAATTGCCTATTCATTCTTACCGGCCCAACACATTATGGAACTTTTTTATTTAGTCAATTTTAATGCCTTGTCTTCCATAACCCAGGAGGAAAGATATAATGATACCCCTTTTGCAGAGGAACCTGAGACTCTAGCCCACGGGTGTGATGACCCGTAGTCTCTCAAAATAACCCAAAACATATATTAAAGTCCGGTAAGGCCTTCAACTTAACTTCACTGTTTTATTAGGCACAGTTTAAAGTCACAAAAGTAAATAATGAGGCAAACAGAAAACCAAAACAAACTGCATTGGATGAGAGTTCTGAAACAAGCCAAGATAACTAATCATAAACTCCAGGAAAATAACCAAGAAAAGTCCGCGGGAAGAACGCCGGCAAAGATAAACCTCTTTCTAGGTAAACACTAATTGACTTCAGCAATTCTAACTACGTAATTGAAAACTTAGATACATAACTCCCACCTGCAAGCCACAAGGAGGATCATGGTAATCTCCTCGAGTAGACCTCGCTTTTCCCTGATCCTCTCCTCCCTGCGTTACCTAGGCCTGGATCCTCCTCTGACTGCTAAGCCGGCCTCTGCCCTTCCCCAGCCTCCTCCACCACCTCTGGAGCCACACTCCCACTCCCTGTTGGCTGTTCCTCCTCTTCCTCAGAGTCAGTCTCCCCCAGGGGCATGACAATGGGTTAATTCAATGTTTTTTCTACAGCAACTTGTGCCCTACCTTCACATTGTCTTTTCCACCTGCTCTTTTCTTTGCCTTTTTATTGTTTACTTAACATTTCCAGGATGGTTGCAACATTTATGCCAGTTGCCATTGTTTTAAGCAGGGAAACATTATCCTACATTCTAAGATTTTATAAATGTATATTTTCTTATTTTTTCTACATTGTTTTATGTTTTCTCCGTTACATTTCACTGGTCACAGGCTGCAGTAAAGTTACATATCTATATATACCATGTCTGGTTGCTGCCAAGTAGCAATGTGGAAATAAAAGAAATCAAATGCATACATATCTTCTAGTGTAGTGGTTTAAGTACTCTACTCATGAAGAAGGGATTTTTAAAATTGATATTTATTAATAGTTTATCAGTACCTGTAGGGTTTTGCAGTTTGATCCGTTTTCTTTCTATTAATCATCTCAATACCTAAGTCTTGCAATTTTCTTAAAAAGCGTTTATCAAATATGGTCACCGACCATAATAAAGATACAAGTAATACCAATATTTCAACCTCAGCTAATGGGAATTCTGAGCTATCAGAGGCAGAGCATTTTCCACATTTGTAAAGGAAGAAAGGACGCTTTTGGTAAGAGCAGTAAAGGAGAACTGTGATTGTAACCGAAAATAAAAAAACATCATTATGGTACATTATATGGCACATTTATGATGGAGTGACACCATACATTGTACCTATGGAAAATCCCTGGTTTCTTTCCCATCACTTCCCGATGAAGTGTGAAACCCCTGGATTCAGTAGGCTAGGATGAATAGGAGAATAATAAAATGAAAAGTTCAAAACAGTCCTGAGGATAACCTAGGCTGAAGTAATCAGCCTTTGTTTGGGTAGGTCAACAAAGAGCCCATCTCTCTTGATTTGTGGAATATCTCTTATGGCCAGAGCATTTTTCCTAATGTGCATCCACATTGATCCACATCCTTGAGCTTCAACCCACTGGATTCCCTCTCTGACCTTGTGTGCAAAAGAACTTCCTCTGTGCCATAAGCATTTGTTGTCTGCAATTCACTCTTTTTATAAACCCGGAATATTCCTTCTGGGGCAGGAACCATCACAAGTCAAAAAGAAACGAAATGCAAGGCATCAAGTCGCAACAAGGAATCAAAGCCGTTGCCAGGCAACGCAGACAGCGATTGGTTGAATGGACCAAAAGCACGGACTCACTTCTTCTGGAAACCCATCTCCCGTGTTCTTTGTTGGTCGAAAACCGAGGCGCTTCTTTTCCTGAAACGGTTCAAGGTTTCAGATTTCTCATGTGCTGCATTCGACCCCCCCCCCCTAATCCTAGAGCTTTGGAACTGGCGCACTTGTACGACTCCGTCCTGCAGGCCCCGGCGAAAGAGGGGTGTTTCCTCTCCTCTTGCACCCTCCCCAGCCACCCACCCCGTCCCGTTTCCCTCACTTCTTTTGCTCGATAAAACGCAAAAGGAAACGCGGAGCGAGCCTGGCCCGCGATCGCCCGCCCGCGCGAAGGCAGGAAGCATCTGGCCAGCTCCTCGCTCGGCTTGGAAGAGATGGATGGGGCTGGGCAGGGCTGGGCATGCGATACGAGGCCGAGTGTCATCTTGGGCAACGGGCAAGCACAAAGCCATTCCGAGGGCAACCGCCGAGGCTCCCAAACCCGCGCCGCCCTGCACCGAGCGCGCCCTCCCTGGCTTTCCGTTTTGGCTTTGCGCTTCCCACCAAGGCTTTCCGGCTCCCGCCTTCGCCGTCCGGACGCCGCCGGCAACAGGCTGCTTCGTGGCGAAGAAGAGCCGCGCGCGGGAGGCCCTGCCCGCAGCCTGCCCCCCCCCCGTGTCTCTCTCTCTCTCTCTCTCTCTCTTCCGCTTTGCTCGCGCAGCAACTTGTGGATTCGCCGAGCTGCCCTCGCGGCTGGCCTTCCTCGACGGCCCCTCCCAGTCTGGAGGAGGGGAAAGCGAAGCGAGAGCCGCCGTGGGGGGGGCGTGGGGGAGAGAGAGCCCAAGACGACCCGAGGGGGCGCTCTTCCACTCCTCTTCGCCCCCCCCACACTTTGAAAAAATGAGACAGCGCGACGGCGGCTCGGGTTGCTTCCCGGCTTTCTCGCCAGCGCCCTGACGCTCGACCAGCCCAGCCGCCCGCTTTCGCCTCGCCGTGGCCAGATCGCTGCTCTCCCGCTAGACCGCATGGTCTCCGACGGAAGTGGATCCCCGGTCGGAAGCCTGAACCTCGGGCTCCCCGAAACCAAGCCGGACGGAAAGAAGCCCAAAGCCCCGCTCGGAGCCTCTGCCTGCCCGCTGCGACGGCGGAACCCGTTCAGCCTCACAGACGACCGCCGGGGATGCCCCTCGCCACATCGGCTTTCTGACCGGCTTCTCCCTCGTCCAGGGAAACGGCGCTGACGGGGTGGGGGGTGGGGGTGTCTTCGTTTTGTGTCTTCCCACTGCCCGGGAGGGAAAGGCTGGGGGGGGGGCGGGGGAAGGGAGGCAAGGCGAGAGACCCGGCCAGTGTTGCGGATCTCGGGCGGTGCGCGGAGAGAGAAGCGTGTTTACCCGGAGATTTTAAAATCGTCTGGAAAGTCGCGTCGAGCTTCTTCTCTTCTCGACTTTGCCAAGACGGGGCTGTTTCCAACCAGCGGCAAGAGGAAAGCGGAGGAGGCCTCTCTTCTCTCTCCTCCGAGGAAATCGCTTCTGGTGCATTTTTGTGCTTGGGTTCCTTTTCCCTCGGCCAGGAGCCTGTGTGCCGCCCTGCGTGGATTGCCCGTCCGCCGCTTCAGGTCTGTGGCCGCCCAAAGGAGATTTTTACCGCTTCTGCTTTCTTGTTGGCCGGACGGGGCCGTTTCCTTCCACGTCGGGCTTTGCTCCGGGCTCACAGAGGCTCACTTGTTGCAGTTCCTTGCGGGGGGGGGGGGTTTGGGAGGGCTTGAGAAACTTCCTTTCCTCCCTCCAAAATCACGCCCCCCCCCCGTCGCTCTCCCACCCCCTCAGGGCACAGCTGTGCAGGGCCTCTCTCTGCTTCTGCCCCCCCCCCAGCCCCAGCCCCTGCTTCTGGGCCAGAAGGAAGCGGGTTATCCGAAGCACTTCTGGCCCACCTAACCTAATCTATGATCAGCTCCGTGTGTGTCTCATCCTATCGCGGGCGCAAGTCGGGGAACAAGCCACCCTCCAAAACATGCCTGAAGGAAGAGATGGGCAAAGGAGAAGAGTCCGACAAGATCACGATCAACGTGGGGGGCACCCGGCATGAGACCTACAAGAGCACGTTGCGCACCCTGCCTGGGACCCGCCTGGCCTGGCTGGCAGATCCCGATGCCCAGAGCAATTTTGACTTTGATGGGCAGAGCAATGAGTTTTTCTTTGACCGCCACCCAGGCATTTTCTCTTACGTCTTGAACTACTACCGCACGGGCAAGCTACACTGCCCAGCTGACATCTGTGGGCCCCTCTTTGAAGAGGAGCTGACCTACTGGGGCATTGATGAGACCGATGTGGAGCCTTGCTGCTGGATGACTTACCGGCAGCACCGGGACGCGGAGGAAGCCCTGGATATCTTCGAGAGCCCTGAGCCTGGCAGCGGGCTGGCTGGGGAAGAGGCTGAAGACGAAGGGGCCCGGGAGATGACCCTTCAACACCTGGGCATGGAGGATAGGCCTCCTGGGACCTCTGGAGGAGGAGGAAGTGGCTGTTGCCGGAACTGGCAGCTTAAGATGTGGGCACTTTTTGAGGATCCTTATTCATCAAAGGCAGCCCGGGTGAGTCAGTAAGAGAGGGCAGGGAGACCCTAGGGTGGATGGGTAGGTGGGTAGGTCTGTGCCCCATTTCTAATGCCTACCGGATACAATTGGATGACCTTCTGATATGTAGGACTACAAGTCCCATCATTCCCAGGCAACATTGCCAGTGATCAGTTTGGGCAAAAGGCACCGTATTTTTAGCGTATCTGATTTGGGGAAGATTGAATTAATCACTTGGGTTTGGGGACATGCAAAACCAAAAAAGCCCTCCCTCGGTATGTTTCCTTGCAGATTTACTACTGTAGTTGCTTTAGATTTCAAGCTCTCAAAGTTTTCAGTGTAGTTCTTCACCTGAGAGTGACCCCTCCTTGCTCTGCTGCTTCTTCTCTTATTTTCCCCTTTATTTGCCATTTTTGATACAGGTAACATGCCTCGCTCTTTTTCATTGTGTATGTGTTTTTATTGTGCATGGTGAAGACCTAGCTGTTTTATATTCCTGAAGACCTAGCTGTTTTATATGTTATATTATTTATCAGTACTGCACACAAATACTCTCTGCAGATGAGAACAGAGTTTATATTTAGGGGTCTCTTTGGAGGTTTGGAAAAATCTGCTTACACCCCATCCTTGGAACAGTTTTTTTTTCCTTCCCATCAAATCCAACATTTGACAGAGTTTGGAGTAATGAGATTTTTTTCCCTTTGTGTGTTTTATTTTTCTAGCTGCAGGATTGCCAGGTGCTCTGAATTTACTAGTGGTATAAGATGTAGTGTACCTCAGAAGAGGGATAGTACTGGTAGATCCCTTGGTATTAGTTAGACATTTCTAATTCTCCATTATTAAAGAATAATAACAAGAAAATGATTTTTCCATTGAAATTAGGAAGCTAAAATACAAGTAAGTTTTGCGAAGTCATGATTGGGCTTTTTGCATAAAAGAACTGTACTCTTCAGTTAAGCTTGGTACAGCAAATTTCCTACTAAGCTGTGAGACATCCAACAGGGATCAAGAAAGATTTCACTTGTCCAAGCAATTAAAGTTCTGTTGTGTCTGCATTTTTACAGAACTCCGCATACACCCACACAATAAACATCAAAGACTTACTTTTCTCCTATGTTTTTCTTTCTATTGTGCTATGTGATGTTTTCCTATAGTTTTCCCATATCTGAATTCATTTACCCATAACATTTTCAGTAGCATGCAAACAAGTCAGCAATACATGGCTAGTACAAATTGAGGTCTGATAGAAATCCCTGTATTAGTTTTCTATCGGGATTCTGTCCCCCCCCCTTTTTTTTAAATAAACACTTTATGCTTTTTAATAGAAATGTATCATTTTCATCCCCAATCAAATCCCTATAAATTAACAATGGACAATGTCCATCTTTGTTCTTTGTTTTTCCTTTTGTTTTAAGTTCATTTTTGTGATACAGGCATACTTTTTACATTCAAGAAACAAATATCAATACATCTGCTTTAGAATGTGATTGGAAGGGATCTTGGAAGTTTTTAGTCCAACCCACTGCTGAAGCAGGAAACCCTATATCATTTCAGGCAAATCTCTTTTTTAAAACCTCCAGTAATGAATTTCTCAGTCACACGGTATATATACATTCTGCCATACATATTCTGAGCTTTCCATCTTGTGTATATCACTTGGATGAAGAACATTATAAGATTTAAAAGTGTAAACTCTGAACCTAGTTTTGCTTCTCATAAAGTTCACCTCAAAATGTATATTCCATAGGGAGGGTTAACTGGCAAGTACCAGTAAAATGTGTCCAAAATATTTTCTTTCACCTAAATTTAGACAATTTAAGCATTCATATCCCCAAAAGATTCATTTTAGATGGAATTTATAACTATTTAAGTCTTAAAAGTCTCAGTTTTCCACAACTATGGTACTGTTGATATAAACAGATTTGTTGAAAACCCACCATTTGAATTTTTCTATATCACCTTTGGTTGAATCTTGTTTACTTTAGAAAAAAATCAGTGATTGTTCTCCATGGCCAGGTGATAAAAAGTTGAAAATTGGTGATAAATAAACAATTTTGCTAATAAGGATTACCTGGTATCCAGCAAATGGAGAGTGAGGACAGCGTCCTTCCAGCTTGTTAGGAATCCATGAAAACATGGCTATTTCTGTTCAGTTTTTTCTCAGTAGCTAATTACCTTTTTAAACCTTCCTTTTTCTTTTTTTAAAAAAAGAATCAGTGTTATTAATAAGGAAAATATTTCAACCTATTGGAGAAGATAAAAATAAGTGACCCAGTGTTAAGGTCAATTAAAGAATTTGGAAAGAAACATGGATTTCCAGGGTACAGAGCCATTACATAATAAGAACATTCAACATTGCCTAAATTAAAGGAGACAAATATATATATTAGCATCTGGCCAGCCTGTCCTGGCTGATTCCACTGCGCTCTAAAAGAATTGATAACAGTTGGCAATCGAGGTTCAGTTCTTCATTTCCAGGCTTCTTTCTAACTATGATAAGGATTTTTTTTAAAGTAAAAAAAAAATCAGCAAAGTAATCTCAACATTTATCAAATACCTATTCTAATATTAGTACTGAATTAAAAAAGAATGTTTAAACAGTGAATGGGATATCTGGCAAAGTGCTTTTATAATTAGCTAGTGCAGAAAAAACCTTTTGCCTAAGAAATTCTATTGTATCCCACCCTGCTGTGACAGCCTCATCCCCAAAATATATCTATTTGTTCATAAACTCACTACTGTTGTCTGCCTTCCATCTATTGCTCATTACACAAGAGCCATTTTATTGACTTCCACCTCTCTTCATCTTCCTGTAGGGCAGTTTTGGGCACCAGGGACAGTTCCACACAGAGGTTTTTCAGCGGACCCGGAGGGGATGTGGTTCCATGTGCTGCCTGCATCCTGCAGATGGGGCTTCACTTGTTTGTGCGGCCTAGTTTCTGGCATGCCATGGACCGGTGCCAGTTCACAGACTGGGGCTTGGAGACCCCTGTTGTGGTGCTCTGTTTTTCAAACTTGGCAATATTAAGGTGCTGGATTTCCAGAATTCCCCAGTTAATTGATTTTGATGTTGCCAAGTTTGAAAAGCATTGCAGTAGAACCACAGAGGGCATAATATAACCTCCCAGACAGACTCTCAAGAAGTCTCCATCATAATCCTGATTGTGGGTTAGTTTCTCCAAACTGGCCCTAAGGAGAAAAGCACTCTCATCCTCCTAGCAAGAGCTCCATAGGGAATGATGGAAGCCCAGTAGTGAAAATGGCCGAGGACAGGAATTTAAGGCATATCTTTGGCACCCAGGACAAGCAACCGAGATAGGCAGACTACAGAAAAGAGAGCGGCAAACATCATTCTATGCTTCCATCATGTATATCAAAATGCAAGACGGGGTCTCATTTTAGGAACCTCACTGTTTGTGTAGATATAGGAGTGAGTGTGTGGAAGATTTCAAAATTTCAGCATGAGAAGCACCTCATGCTGGTGCCTTTCATGGTATCCCTGGTGGTTATGATGCTAAAACTCCAAGGGTGAGTTCTGTCATGGAGAATCATTACAACAGATTGGTGTACATCTGATTCACACATAATTTGCTTAATTGTAGTTTGTTGAACGGACCATATAAGCCACAGGTGTCAAACACGCGGCGTCATGTTGCTGCCACATGATGTATCATAACATTTGTTTCCTTTGTGGAGCTGGGGTGGGTGTGGCTTGTGCGTGATGTGTCCAGCCTGCAGGCTGCCAATTTAACAACCCTGATATATTTCATATATATAAAACCCCTTATATTTCAGTAAAAACTGATTATCTATAGAATGATTTGAAAGCAAAGGAGCAGTGGTTACTTTTTGGTAAGGAAAGTGTCCAGGCTCAATTCTGCCTGGGGAGTTGATTTCTAATTTGCACAGTTTTCTCCTAATCCTAGATTATGTGAGTTGGTTATGGTTCCAGCAGGTAGGGATGCTTCTAGTAATCTAGTGCAGTTTTAATACTTTTTGAAAATAAAGCTTGACTTGAAGAAGGGTTTGTTTTTATTTTATTTTTGTTACCAGGCTTTTACTATTCTTCAATTTGGTCTTGATTTTAACACTTTTTAATATTTTGTAGTGTGGTTATTCTTATCCACTGAAATAGAAAGGCAACATATAGCTGGATTAAACAGAAACAGTTGAGACTCATATACAGAATACCACTCACTTTAAATGTATACACAAATGTACAGTTATATTTCTTCAAGAAAGTTAAAGGTATACACAATGATTTCAAGGTTGCAGTGATTAACTACAGTGTTTGATAACACTAATCGCCCCTTTCTAAGTTCATAATGAGAGGGGGGAGCTATCCAACTTTTCTCTTTAGTTCAAAAGCACCTCTGTAACACAATTCATTTTTTTTGCAAGACTGATTTGCTGGTAATTTCACTGTTTATTTCTAATTAGAAAGCCTACATGAACTGACTTGGATAATTCATCCTATGGGGTTAATATGTCGTCATTTGCCTTGTGCAAGCAGTTTGGGTGTCCATGGGACCACTGTGAGCCATGATGTGGAATGAAACTTCTTCCTTATTGCTTCCAGGTTTTGGGACTACCCACTACATAAGTCACATAGACTAGCCCTTTGGCACACATTGTAGATGATTCAAAACAGCAGGGAGTTTTGGATTGGCTATATCTTCCTTTGTACAGGGTGTACAGCTTGCCACCTTAGAATTACTCACCAAGGTTTATGATAAGCAATTTGTATGTGAGTGAGGGGTCCTTTGTAGTTTTGGTTGAAAGAGGAGGCAAATGGCAGATTGTTCGGGACAATATGCTGATTCTGTAAACTGCTTAGAGAGGGCTGTAAAGCATTTTGAAGTGGTATATAAGTCTAAGTGCTATTGCTATTGGAGGAGGAGGGTTAGTCTAGGTGGTCTTCTTCAGCTGCCACTGCAGATAGTCTTTGCCAGAGATGGTAATCAGCTGGTTCGGGAGTATCAGTAGCGGAAATTTAGAGTAGTTCAGAGAACCAGCAAATACCACCTCTTGCTGGCCCCACCCAACTGCCCCTGCCTACACCCTTTCCTGCCCTAAATAAGGCTAAATTCCCTTGTTTTTTAGCTCAGCTGATTTGCACAGCAGAGTGGATTGCCGTGTCTCAGCTGAGCTAAAAAACAGCTCACCTCACCAGATGAGGCACCGAGCACGTTCTCACAGAACCAGTCACACCACTGGCTAGCCTGCCCACTGTGCCCCACTCTATATATCTTGCTTTCTCCACGCAGCCCAGCTAATCTCTGCGCCTCACCGCCTCTGCTCACCAAAGGTAAGCAATGCATGTCACTGCCCACTCACCATTTGCCTAGGCCAGGTTGGGGAACGCACCAATCTCAGGCTCCAGCCTTGCCCCAGGCCTCTGCATGCATGCCACTGTCCCCCCTCTGGCCTCAAACTATGGCCCTGTGGGCCAAAGCAATTTATTTGGCCTGCGGCCCTGTGCTAAGCTGAAGGGCTGTGGAGGGGGTGGTATGGGTGCAGGAGGGCCAAAGCCATTTGGGAATGGACCGGATGGTGGTTCTTATCTTTAAGAAGATCCATCCGGAAAGCAGTGCAGTGGAGGTCTTGCAGCCACTTCTTCCATCCCTTGCCACTGAGTCTTCGCTCGCTGAGTCGACGCTTCATGTGCTGTTTGCGTCAGCAGCTGCTTTTCTCCACTGCTGCTCTTGCTGGGAGAGCAGACTGCAATTTAGCAGCTGTCAGCTGCCGCTTTGGGTCCTCTAAGTCCCATCCTGAAAGCGCTGCGGCTGAGAAAAACAGCATTCAACATGGCTGCTGCTTCTTCACAGAAGCCATGCGCGGACATATGCATGGAAGTTGTGCGCAGGCGCATGTGCACGCGTTCACATTTTTGGTGAACTGGTGGTTTTGTTTATTTGAAACCCATCACTGATCTTTGCTGGAGCCACCCAGCTAGAATCATGATGGCCAGGATTGAAAATTTGACAAGAAAAGGCAGGAGACTCTAAAGCAAAATTAGATGAGTTTAAGGAAACTAAAACTATTTTAATTAATTGAGAGGCTAGTAATAAATTTTTATAGCAATTGAAACTGAGTATTTCTCCTAAAGATACTAATAGGGTCCCATTTTCAACCTTATATAGAGCATGATAGGCAACTTTTGCTCACCTTGTTTCACATCATTGTCATGCCGAGAAGTGAGGGGACCATTTACAACACCTTTTTGAGGGATTGAAACCCTTCAGCAAAGCAACCTTTTGAAACTTTGCTCAACCTTTAAATTAACCCTAACATTCTAAATTGATCACTGTAATACTACACTGTACTGGAGCTAAATAGGCAGGCTGTCTTCAAGCCCCCATCAGAAGGGGACAACTAAATTATTGAGTTTATAGGACCGATTTACACCAGAATTCTTCAGCTAAAGAGGACTGGCCATTTTACCTTCCTCTGATTGTATGCTATGTCTCCTCTTATAAACAAAGATGGCTTAAAAGTCACAGCTCTGTCCAGTGTTTGTTTACAGTACTCTCTCTGGCTCTGGCTTGTTCATTTGGCTTTTGGTAGCTTGTTTTGACAGGAGAAAACCAAAGTCCATGGACTAGGCAGCATGCCAAATTGCGGATGAATAGAATTGTCCAAAGTGTGTTAGTTAGTTGTACTACTTCAGGAGGAATAAGTGGTTTATTGCTCATTTTGAAAAAAACCTGGTTTAGTGTGTCACATAAATATAATGGGTAGTTTGTTTCCAGATTCAAGAATTGATTTATAAATACTATTTGTTTTGAGATCAGGGAAGGAAAAAAAACGGACTTCTAATATGCCTTCATCTCATATCAAGTTATTTTCTTCTCACTGAAAGGGGAAGGATCTCTTGGAAATGATCACAGAGAAGTCACAATGCTGAGGAAGGCCATTTTTGCCACTATTTCTAATAAGTATTTTACTAATACTAAAACACAAGTTTTGCCAAAATTCTGTTTAGTTTTGGGCTGCTGATTTTAAATTAATTTTAAATTAAAAAATAATTTTATGAAAGCATGCTGTTACCTTAGCAGAATTATTTTGACCTGTCCTTTCATATAAGTATATTTACTACAGTAGAGAGAGAGAGAGAGAAATAGTTCTGTTTCAGTGTGTCATATAAATATAATTTGTTTCTAAATTTAAGAATTGAGCTTAAGAATCTCAATTAAGAATGAGTTGTTTTATGGTTATTTTAAATAGGCTTTTTTGTGGGAGCTTGGAGGAAAAGATATCAAAGAGATAAGTAAAGTTACTGGCATTTCTTTCTGCACTTGTACCTTCGGACTACCATGCCCATCCAGAAAACATATATTAATATGTTTATATTATATTAATGTCCTTTTGAGCTGATTTTCATAATATGCCACTCAAATGGTTATAGGTTAACCAATGTCATAGAGGGGAATTGAAAACCTCTTGGCTTTTGCAACATGTTGATTACTAATTCAGTCAGAGTGTTTGGTAGACTGGATTTTCAGTGGGTTGATGAAAATGGTGCATATATGTGTGCATGTTCTTGTTTTAGATTTGTCCCAGTTATGAAGATTTTGAAATATCTTGCATTTTGAGGAGCTGCAGCCAAGAATTTTTCTTTAAAAAGCAGGCTGGAAATGCTATCAAAGGGGTATCATTGAGTAGGTTCAACGTCAAATGACACTCACGCAAAGTAAATCCAAATGGGTGATTTTTTTTGAAGTGTGTTTAAGCAGTATTTTCTTAAACAGCGCATTGGATCATATTGAGTTAGATCCTGTGTTTAATGGTGTTTTAAAATCAGATTAGATACAGAGTTTGCATTTGATTGTTCTGTTACATAATCACTGGTTGCATAATTGGAAATAGGACTTAGTTATCATAAGACATAGGTTATGATACCATGTAAGAGATCATTGTGGGGTGAAGATAGAAAACAGTGACTCTGTATAATAATACAAATTGGTAATTAATCCCATAACATAGAATAAAACAGTTCTGTTCAATAGTTACCAGTATTTCCCTTTAGAAATTCTTCATTTTCAAAACAAAAATTGATATGTGATGTGGGTGATTCTTGATCAGAGAAGGCAAACTGCAGCTTGGGTATTTAACTAGTTTTATTCTATGTCCAAAAATAATATACTTGCCCATATACAGAAAAAAGCAAAGTGAAAATACATTAATAATAAATGATAAACGATCATATTTTACAAGTGATATATCATTCTATCAAAAAAAACATGTTGATGTTTGATTATGAAAGACTTTTAGTTATTATTGTAAGTAACATGAACATTCCAATTAGTAGCAAATCAATAAAACTATTATAGCTAGCAAATAGTCTCCTGGATTAACAAATAAGTGACATGATTTTAAATAATAGTCTCCTTATTCTTTCGAATCGTCAGAGCTTTTCTGCCACTGTTTATGAAATAAAGCAGAAAAGCTATCTTGCATATTCATATAACTGTTAATTCCTCCCTTTGTTGGCAAACTAATCTGCAGAGGAAAATGAACATAAATGAGGCTGGAGCACAAGCAAATGTAATCAGTCGCAGCTGGGCAATTGAATTTCTCTGTTTATTGTTAGTATCAGGGGAAGGTGTTAGATTAACCTTTGGGATGGAAGGTAAAGCCAAATTTGCCAATAAATTCTACTCCTGTCTGTGAGATGACAAATTTCATGCTGCCAAAGAATTGAACTGAATTTTTAAGAGAAGCGGAATTTCATTTGTTCAGTTTGTGTCTAACACCTGGGTACAAATATATTTATTATTATTCCTATTACAGTTGTACAGTTTAGTGAGCCTAACATAAAAATAAAATATGTAGAATTAGAACATGGATCATTTATTTTTTGTATCTTATGATTTATGATTGTAACTGATTTATGATCTATGACTTATCACTTTGTTGTTTGTATGTACACTGAGAGCTTATGCACCAGAGACAAATACCAGAACCTTGTGTATCCGATCACACTTGCCAATAAAGAATGTTCCATGAATAGTTCGAATAGATGGGTAGATTGAAATCTGGGGTCTTCAATTTTGATGATCTACAATGGATCATAGGAAATAAAAGTTTTAAAACTTGTAATCTTGTTTTTTGGGTTGCTTTTCTTCTCCCATAGTTTTTTTTAACCTTTGAGTATATGTTTTCTCTTCTTTTTCAGATCATTGCCTTTGCTTCCCTTTTTTTTATTCTGGTATCCATCACAACTTTTTGTCTGGAGACCCATGAAGCGTTCATCATAGATACCAATGTGACTGAGACCCTAATAGTGGGCAACACGACGAAGATTGTTGTGATGAAAAAGATGGAGACAGAGCCAATTCTCACCTGTATTGAAGGAATTTGTGTGCTCTGGTTCACTCTGGAGTTTCTGGTGCGCATTGTTTGCTGCCCAGATAAATTGATTTTCATTAAGAACCTTCTTAACATCATTGACTTTGTAGCCATTCTACCCTTCTACTTAGAGGTGGGACTCAGTGGCCTATCATCCAAGGCTGCACGAGATGTGCTGGGCTTCCTGAGGGTAGTTCGTTTTGTCAGAATCCTCCGGATCTTCAAGCTGACTCGCCATTTTGTGGGACTTCGGGTATTGGGCCATACACTCAGGGCCAGTACCAATGAATTCCTCCTTCTCATCATCTTCCTGGCTCTCGGAGTTTTGATTTTTGCTACCATGATCTATTATGCTGAAAGGATTGGTGCCATGCCATCTGATCCTAGTGGTAGTGACCATACCCACTTTAAGAATATTCCCATTGGATTTTGGTGGGCAGTGGTAACCATGACAACTTTGGGTTATGGAGACATGTATCCCCAAACTTGGTCAGGTATGTTGGTGGGAGCTCTTTGTGCCCTAGCAGGTGTTCTTACCATTGCTATGCCTGTTCCAGTCATTGTCAACAACTTTGGAATGTATTACTCTTTGGCCATGGCAAAGCAAAAGCTGCCAAAGAAGAAAAAGAAGCACATACCCCGTCCAGTGCCACTTGACTCTCCAACATTCTGCAAATCAGAGGATAACTCACCACACAACAGTATTCAGAGTTACAACAGTCCTCTAGCAGCAGCAACAGCAGCTGGGGTGATGGAGAGGAAAAGATCAGGTGAGATGTAAGATTTCAGACTAAATAATGGGTTTTATATATAAAAAAAGGGTTTTATACAAAACCCATAAATAGTAGTGGTAGGAAGATTCTGGACATAAATTTATGGATGTGTAAAGCAGTGGCTCTAGAAGAAATACATGTTATGTAAGATTATGGTGTAGAGCAAGGGTCTTCTTGGGAAGTTTAACACTTGTGAACTTCAACTCTCAGAATTCCTCAGCTAACATGATGACTGGAGGAGAAATTCTGAGAGTTGAACTCCACAAGTCTTAAAGCTGTCAAGTTTGAAGACCCCTGGTATAGAGTTATCATCTGGATGAAGGTATGTTGTTTGGGGTGAGCATAGAGAAATCTTCTTTTAATTATTAATCTTATTGTATTTATAACAATGTCCACAGGGAGAGAATTAGAAAAGTGGGTTCACTGGGCCAGACTGAGTTTTGCCCATTTTAGAAGAAGATAAATAAATACAAGTCTATCTAAGGATAATATCCCATCCTACTTTGAACAACAGTTTGCATCCTACTATCATAAACTTCACACAATGGCATATATAAGGTTTCCAGACTCCAGAATTGCTCATTGTCAACAAAATTGGTGTATTATGCACCTCAGAACATGAGTTGGCTTCTTTCAAGTTACCATTTGGCATCAATGGTTTTGTTAAGTTCTTTGGTTCAAAAAGAATTAAGTTTTTAAAAATGTGACAGTTATTGAGGAAGACTGTTTTTAAGGAAACTACAGTTATTTTAATTAATTGACAGTCTAGTAATAACTAATCATAGCAATTAGAAACTAAGCATTTCTCTTCCTAAAGGTACCCATAAGGTCCCATTTTGAACCTTATATAGAACAGGATAGCCAACTTTTGCCCACCCGAAATTTTGGACAATAGCACCTGTAATTTCCAGATATTCAGTATTCTGCCTAGAAAGCATCCAGTTATTTTCCAAAATTTCCAAGGAATCGTGGTTGTCATTCATTGCACTGCACAGATTACATTAAAATTATTTTTAAATTTCATGTCAGTTTTTTTTCTTTTTGTTTAAATTAAAATACCTTGTGATCCAAATCTTAGTATGGTGGAAAGATGGCTATGGATGATCACTATGTACCACAAAGAGATACAGACAATTTTTCAATGGCTTGGGGGTTACTTTTGACATTTTTGAGCAGACTCAAGGGCTATAATTTGTGGGGCTGAAATACATGAATAGGGCCAGAAAACTCTGGATGTTTCCAGCTGTGGGAGAAGCTATGCGGATGTAAACATTTTCTTTATTTTTTAAACCATGGATGTATTTTGGTGAATATATATGTCCCAGGATAATGTTGCAGGACCCAAACTGGGTCGGTCACTGGGACCAGAGATTTTGTCTTCCGAGCTTTCAGACTTGTGCTGGAGCCCATTCTCAGGGAACGTCTGATGCAGATTGGATCCTGCAATGTATTTTGGATGTAATGTTATAATTTTCATATATTTCTCACCTCCAAAATGCAAGAAAACTCTACTGATTGTCTGGCACTTCCATATTGAAATGTAATCCTGTAATTGGAAGAAGCACCAGGACACAGAAAAGAAGCTCAAGAGTGTATTAGGAGTCTTTGATTCACTGGTTATCCTTCATATTAAGCTAATCTCTCACACGTGTTGTTTCTCCATTAAAAAGGAAACCCCTACCAGGGATGCCATTGCTTTTATTAAGAGCAGGATGAGGGAAGAGTTCAGTAGGTATAGGAGAAAGAGGTTGAAAACTTATGCTATGCTCCTGATATTGCTATGCCAACTTTAAAAACAAAAGAATCCCTCTTATGGGGTCCAAAGATGTGGTTAGCATTTTGTGAAGCTTTTGTAAAAGCTGAGGGCTTGAGCTTAAAAGTGCCAAAGAAAATGCACAGTCTCTTACTGCCTATTTCCTCTAATATGTAAAGTCACGCTCTTTGCAATCTAAAGTTGCATTTAAGTGGTCTGTCATGACTGCTCTGTTTGAATGATCTCCATTCTTCTTAAGCATTGATTAACCATCTGACCTTTACTACAGCAATAAGTCCCTGAGGATTGTCTTTGGAATCCCAAAATCAGTCAGGCAACCCATAATGGTTTTTTCTCTGGAGTGTGCAGTTAAGAGCCTTCCAGTAAGTGATTCCGGAATGCATTTAACGGGATGTGGTTAGTATATACATAGTTGCATATCTCAAACTCAGGAATCAGAGCAGCATTTTGGTATCTGAAGCAGAAGAGGAAATGACTCCTCTGTTTCTCATATCTAATCCAAAAGCTGCTCTTTTGAGGCTTAATACAGAAAATCCCATGCTTCTCTTTTTCTCTAATTAAAACTATAATTATTAATAATGAAGTAAAATTGAGTTCATATGTTTCACAAGCCATATTCACTTAATGTACTTGCTTATTCATCCCAATATGTTAAACCTCATAGTAGTCATGTGTGCTGGGTTTGTGCAACATTTGAATACTTGGCTCTTTTCTGGTCCAGGGTGTATGGTTGCAGGCATTATTTTGGTTTTGTCTTTGTATTGTCTCAATCTAATCGTTATGACACCTGAACCACACCACCATGGCTTGTTCTATTAGCCATAGTGAAAACAAATTTATGTTTTAGTAGGATAGTAGATATAGGCTCTGATATATATGCTGAAAATAATAGGGTCTCATTTTAAAGAACTCAGTATTGGAAACAACACTTTAACTGGTGGAGTGGGGGAAAGAGAGTCAATGGAGGAAAGCATTTGTAATCTTTAGGACCTTTAAGGCTTCTTTGCTACTTTATACTTTTACCTATTATCTTGTAAGCGATTGACAAATCAAATAAATAAATAAATTAACTTGTTGGACTGCTTGCATCTTAGGGCAGAAGGATTAGAAAGTAAGACCAAACTGAACATTTTTAATACTAGTATAAACTAGTTTGCAAGATATGTACTGATTTGCAATAGGGAACAGCAAGGAGCTGAGACTGAAAACCACAGTTCTGCTTTAACATGTTAGAGTCTGGACAGAGAAGTAGCAACATTTCTCCCTGAGGAATTTCTAGGGAAACCTGAGGGAACCTCTCCATCATTACCAATTGTGTATAGGTGTTGATGGCGTGTAGCAGCAACTTAGCAGAATTGTGAAGAAGGGGAATGATTCTCTGGCCTGGGAGATGAGATGGGTTAGGATGGCTGCGGCCCTTCAGGTGATCCAATGAACAGCAGTTAGCACAGCAGAGTACCAATAATGGGCTTAGGCCTTGGTCTCCATCTGCCACTTTGTCCTCACCTGCAGCGGTTGCTTCCTTGTGTATATATTCTCCATCCTATATTCTCCATCATAAGGTCAGGCCTGAAAGGAGTTGACTTGAATGGTTTTTCTCTATATTTCAAAAACAAACAAATTTCAAAGTTAAAAAAAAAAATATCAGCTCTAAAAAGCACTTTGTTTTTGCCTAGTGCAACTCATGTAACAGAAAGCAAATATTTTTCTTATTTTAAGACTTCAGCTTCTTCAGTTTGTAATTGAAAACCAATGAAATAATTTCAGCAATTGGATTAACAGACTGTGCTACGTTGCTGGGTAAACATGGTGACTAAGCCATAGGTCTGATTCAAAAGTCACATTTAATCATTGTTCACTGAATAAGCCCCAGTTAGCTAGATTTATACTGCACTAAGCTACAAGCCATAATTTATCACTCACAAGGGCTGGTTTCACACAGCATATAAGTGAAAACCAAATAAGTCACATTTGGGCTTAGTTCCAATTGTGTACTCGGTCTAACATCTTCCCCCCCATCTATTGCTTTTCCAATATGTTGGAACAATAAACCTGTGTTTAGTATTTTGCACAAATCATAGGCAGATTGTATCTCTTGTCCCTTGAAAGAAGTTGGATTCCAAATCCTGTGAAATCTTTCCTCACCGCCAACACATCTTTCAACACATCTGCTAATCCATTTTATGGATTGGCAGATGTGTTGGGATTAATGCAGTCTGGGATTTCAATACATTTAATATACTACTGTGTTTTCCCCAAAATAAGACCCAACTGGAAAATAAGGCCTAGCATGATTTTTCAGGATGCTTGTAATATAATCCTCACCCCCAAAATAAGCCCCAGTTAAGATTGTCAGCCAGACAGGTGCATTTAGTACCTTATTTCCCTGAAAATAAGACTTAGCCAGAAAATAAACTTGAATGCATCCTTTGGAGCAAAAATTAATA
Source organism: Laticauda laticaudata (assembly GCA_004320025.1). Lineage (NCBI taxonomy): Eukaryota > Metazoa > Chordata > Lepidosauria > Squamata > Elapidae > Laticauda > Laticauda laticaudata. The sequence goes on from BHFT01040925.1 coordinate 79,264, forward strand.
TAAGATCTGGTCTTATTTTTTCGGAAAACACGATAGGCTGAGGAAGGCTGCTCTATTTCTAATAAGTTAAGGGAACTAGATATGGTACAACTTTCACCAGTTGCAAAGACAGCTTCTGTATGAATCTCCCAACAAGAAAAGCAGGAAGTCTGAAACATGAGATATCATTTGTATCATTTTTTTCAGTCTCAGAAAAGGGCTATTTATGAGATGTAAAGATTTGGCCTAGAACACAGGTGTCAAATTTGTGATGTCATGTGACATCATGTGATGATCATGACTTTTTCCCTTCTGGAGCTGGGGTGGGCGTGGCCAGCGCATAACACATCTGGCCTGTGGGCTACCAGTTTGACACCCCTGGTCTAACACAACCTTATCAGTATTATAGTGTTAATATTTACTATATAATAAGTTATATCTGGCTATACATTCATTATGAACAGAATGCTATTTCTAGAAAACTTCAGTTTCTGTGGAAACCATACTGCAGTGACCATAGCATTAATGCACAGCATATTTTCCACGGTATATGTGGAAACTATACTCCAGTCATTGTAGCATTATTGTACAGTAATATGACAGCTTATTTTCTGTAAGCTATTTCTCTTTAAACATAGTATGTAGGACTGATGTTTTGACCAGTGATGGGTTTCAAAAAATTTTCACTACAGGTTCTGTGGGCATGGCTTGGTGAGCATGGCTTGGTGCAGGGGTCGCCAACCTTTTGGATCTCAAGGACCACCAAACTCATAATTTTAGATCATAGGGACCACTAACCAGTTCTGTTCTGGGCATGGCCTAATTTGCGGGTATGACTGGCTGGGCATGGCTTGTATATAAATGTTATAAATATTAAAATAAATATTGATTTTTTTATTAAAAAAGAGCAACTTTTACCCAAAATCAGGCAAAGCAGGCAGATTGAGTTGCTCAC
>BHFT01040926.1:0-14998 GCA_004320025.1 Laticauda laticaudata
TTTCACAATCGCGAAGTACTTGTTGATCAAATGAAAAATTTGAATTTAAAAACGCTAAAAGAAGAGGAACAAGAAGGGGAAGGGGCTCTTTCTGGATCTGTTTTTCCTTTTTTAGAAAAATGGAGATTTATACTCCTACCAGAAACACTAAAGAACAAGAAGGATTGGATGAAGAAGAAGCCATCTAAAATGAACTCAACAACTTTTAGTTGGGGGAAAGAAAAGGGAAAGAAACTGGAAAATTAAACTTTGTAACAAGAAACTTAATAATTAAACAAAAAATAAGAAATAGCCCACAAGCAAACACATCCCGCGTCTCAGCCACGTACATCCTCTCCCAATCCTCCCACTGCTCCTTCATTTCTCCTTGTTGCATGGTGTGGGTGTCTATCGGTTGTCTGTGTCTCTCGCGTGGCTGGATGCGTCCCGCTGTCGCCACGGTCTCTCCGCCCGCTGCACCCAACTGTCGGTCTTTATCGCTCAGTGCATCTTAGGACCATCTCCTGCGTTCCTTCGGTCTTCCTGCCCCGTGCGCGTGCTAACCCGCACCCCTCACCCAGTCCCTGCTAGCCTCCCAGGAGAGCCCCAAATGATGGTTGTTGCTGTGCCTGTCCCTCCTCTCTCTTCAACTCCTTGCCTCTGCTCCGACCGTCCCTATCTCGTCGTGTCTCTTCGCTGTGGCTCTGCTGCATTTCCCTTGCTTTTACCTCGTGACGTTCTTGTCTTCCTTCGTGGTCCGCGTCGCTCTTCCCCTCTCTTCCGCCGCTTTGCCTGCCTTATTCCGCGCTCTCTCTATGTCTCTTCTTCTCGTCCTATTCGTTGCTCTGGTGTAGTCGTTCTCCTTGTTTGTTCCCGTTCTTGCTCGCGCGCCTCTGTCTGTTCTTGCTGCCCGTCTCTCTCGGTCTCGGCTTGCATCTGTCCTCCTGCTCTCCTTTTGTGCGTGATCCTCTTATTGTTCTTTGCGCGGCGTTTAGTTTATCTAGGTCCTCGAGCTGTGTCTGCTTCTCGTTCCGGGTCTTTCGTGCGCTATAGCTTACCGACTCTTACGACTCGCTTGCATGCATCGCATCATGGTCCTCCGGTTGTTCTCTTCAAACGGACGGATATACTCTATCTGTACTCGCACCACGTGGTTTTCCCTGCTTTTCTTCTAGGTCCACTTAGCGACCGCCGTCGACTATTATCACCCATATGCTTTCTCCCGCTGCCTATCCCCCTTGTCATCGCCGTCCGGCCGAGTCAGTTAGTTTTTCTGATTGGTCTGTCATTCCCCTGTTGTCCGCCGAACTCGATGGCAGGTCTGTTTGTCGGCCCGTGTGTTCTCGTCAAGTATTCCGCCTGCCCAATCCCCGTTTGCGCCTCAGACTCCCCAATTGCTCTCTTTCCTGTTCCGTCCACGCGCAACCTCTCCTATATGTGCTTCTTTTTGTTTTTTTCCTGTGTTTTTTTTTTTTTTTTTTTTTTTTTTTTTTTTTTTGTGTGTTTTGTTGTTGTGTTTTTCTTCGCGTCTGTGTTTTCCTTTTTTTTTTTCTGTCCGTTTCTCTTTTCTTCTTTTTTGTTTTTTGCTTTTTTTTTTTTTTTTTTTTTGTTTTTTTTCTTTTTTTTTTTTTTTTTTTTTTTTTTTTTTGAACTAGAATACATTATTGGCCAAGTGACACACAAGGAATTTGTCTTGGTGTAAATACTCTCAGTATACATAAAGAAAAGGTACATTCGTTAAGAAACAAGAATCATAGCATACAACACTTAATGATAGTCATAGGGTACAATCAACAATCAAATCATACCAGGAAACAAATATATAATTGAATTTAGATATGAGATAATTAAAAATAAAGTTGAGAAAACCAAGGGAGCGGAAAAATTATGGAGAAAATATTAGAATAGTAATAAGATATGGAATAGAACACAAAGATCAATATGAAATTGAGTTTGTTTCTGTATGAAGAAGTGATAACTTGGGGTCATGCTATTCTGAAAAAAAGATGTTTTATTTGTATTATGTTTTTGTGAAAACCCAAATAAAATTTATATTTAAAAAAAATCCAAATAAACTGAAAGTAACTAGTTTGACTGGGCAGAACAAGAAATTTCAGACTTAAAAGCATGGCAAAACTCACGCAGTTGGGAAGACACCAGGAGCTCAGATAAGCCAGGATGATACAAGATAAAGTCACATTTATTCTCAACAGCTTGCTGCATGCAGTTTGCCTTTTTTATACACTGTGTTCCCAGTTGCAGCTAATGAAGGGAATCAGGGCCCTTTCCTCCCCTGTAACCCAGACAACCCACATTGCTCTCTTCTCCATTCCTCCCTGTGCGCTCTAGGATGAAGAGGGAGTGGGCCTGGGCCTTCCTCTGAGTTCCCTCTCCCTTATTCTACCTCTCCAGGCTTTGTCCAGCTGGACTTTGCCCTTACCCAGTTTCTTCCACAGCCAACAGAGCCACATTCCCACTCCCCATCCATTTTTTAGCTTCTTCCTCCAAGTCACATTCCGACAGGGGCATGACATCTACACAATCAGACTTGTAGACAATGTATCCCCCATCCTCTTACTTTACTGCTTTGTTAATTGCATAATAAGCATTCCAACACATTCAATATTTGCAAAGTCTCAGAATAAGCCACTGCTCAGAGGTAGTCATGAAAAAAAAAATTAAAATGACAATGACATTTTAAAAGTAAACATTTCAAAGGCCTTTTAAAACATACAAAATGTCATTCTCTTCCAGTACAACCTAGGGGGCTTTTTAAGAGACTCAGGAAGCTACAGAGACGTTTTTCTGAGTTCAGTGGAAACCTTGCCCACAATGTCAGTCAGTGAAAGGACTTTTGGGACCATAAGGCTCTATGAACTCTTCAGAGAGTCAAGGCAGCCATCGTTTACCTGTAGAGATGAATGATGCATGAAAGAAAATGTTGCAATTCTCTGTGTCAAGTGTGTGATGCCTTGGGCTAGGTACTTCACCTGAGTGCATCCTCAGCTAGAGAACAGGCTGATGCTTCCATCTCACTGAGAGCCCAATAAGCTGTAGCAATAGCTTTCTGTTCCAGGTACTATTAATTGTCTGTGTTCTCGGCTATCAACAATTGTACATACAAAAACTCAGCCCAGTGCTGCTGGTCATGGTGGCTCTTGAGACTGTAGATATTTGAACACAATTTCACTTGAAAGGTTCGGGATTATCAAAAGTCCATTGGAGCTGGGTGTCTGATAAATTCAAATAAATAATAAAAGTAATTTTATGGTTGATGTCCTATGGCTCTTCGTCTCACTTCTAATATTCTTTTTCTTTCCAGTGGCTATACTTTAAATTTTAAGTCTGTTTTCTCTTAATGGAATTTGATCATTCCAAGCCTTTCGGGTGAAAATATAGCATACATTATACAGGGACTGAGGTATTATAGATTTGCACATTGATGGCAAGGATAGACCTGAAGCTCTGGTAACACAAGGACATATTCTCGCTGGAATATCTTGCTGCTGGTATCCCCTGCAGGTCTCAGCTTAGCTTCTCTAAACTTTATGCTTTGCATCATCATTCTTATGAAAGAGAAGAAAGAAAGAAAAACACTTCGTTCAATAAGGATCTGCTTATATAAGGATTAAATGACTTTCTAGTCAGACCTACACTTGAGAGAGTACTTCTTTTCAGTTTAACAATTCTATACCCTGGTCAGAAATGTGTTCCAGCACTTTTCTTTTCACTGCATACTAGAACATAATAGCTCTTCAAAGAAGATAATTTTATAGCTTTTAACTTACTGAAAATTGTTCTCCTGTACAACATCTCCTTTAAGGAATGTTAAATGTCATTGTTAAGAAATTAGAAAAGTTAAAATAAAACTTGCAACATTGATGATAGCATGTAGATTAATTTTAAGGAGTCATATTTGATTACTGGGACTTGAGTTTTGAAGCAAACATGACATCTGGGATGTGTGAAATGCTAACAATCATTAATTCTTATTTGAAAAATTCCTGGCTATTAACACTGCAGAAAAAGAGCCAGAAGATCTTTGAGCTGATAATTTTATAACAAGGCTACCAAATAAAGATACATAAATCTAGTATTTTTAAAAATGTGAAATTATTAAGAGACACACTATTTAATAAAAAAGGAAAATACAAGAGTGAATATTTTTTTGCCATATAAATATACATTATTCATTATTTGAGGCAGCACTAAGGCTCATGAAACATAGTTATATTGCTGCTTTATATGTCATGGAAAAAAGAAAAATCAAAAGTTAAATAACAGCACTTAGGAAAAAAGTTAAAGATCTTTTGGGAGCATATATAATGTGATCTACATCAAAATTACATAAAACTTTTACAACTGCCAAACAAGAAGCCAATTCCCTTTATCTATTTTGGACAGAATGTTCACTGAACCACATAAACCAAATATATTAGGAGCGAGGTGAAAAACCTATTAAATAACTAGCATTTTGGCTGAAACACTTTTATCAATTTCTACTATAAGTGACACCCTGGGTAAAATATATCATGTTTGTGACTCAATAAATTTACATTTATTCTCTCTCCCCCCCTGTACATTTTATTATACTGAGTCAAATATAACCAAGAAAGACATTTCTGAAACAACAGAATAACAGAGTCAGAAGAGATCTTGGAGGTCTTCTAATCTAGTCCAACCCTCTGTTCAAGCAGGAGACCCTATACCAATGACAGCGAAACTTTTTGTGTGGTGTGCCAAAAATACGCCTGCGCATGCTGGCACCCACAATGCAATGTGCCCCCCTGCGCATGCATGCACAACACCACCACCACCCTGCCCCCTTATGTGCACTGCTCATGCACACCTCCCAACCGATTTTCAACCTGTTTGAGGCCGTTCTCAGCTGGGCCTCCCGGAGGCTCAAAGGAAACCTCTGCAGCATTTGGAGGCCAAAAAATGGGCCCATTTTGGCACTTCCAGTATTTGCGGAAGGCCCTTTTTTTGGCCTACGGAGGCTGCAGAGATTTCTGAAAAAGGCCTCAAATGGGCCAGAAATCAGCTGGGAGGCAAATACATGTGTAGTGCAGGTAAGTTTGGCTGGGGCTCACATGCCTGCACAAATGGCTCTGCATGCCACTTGTGGCATGCATGCTATAAGTTTGCCATCACGGCCCTATACTAATCTAGACAAATAGCTATCCAATCTCATCTTAAAAATCTCCAGTGGAGGAGCACTCACAACCTATAGAGGCAATCAAAAAAACTGACAGGAAATTTCTTCTTAATTCTAGGTTGGATTATTCCTTGATAAGCTTCCATCCATCATTTCTTGTCCTAGTACTTTTCTTTGTTCGATAAGACATACCCAGTTCCCACAACTGTTCTTCATATGCTTTAGCCCCCCATTTTACAAATCATTTTTTCTTGTCCACATATCTTATTTTTCCTCCCACTGAAATGCATTTTGTTGGAAAGGACCCAGTATTCAAGTCTGTCAAGATCCTTCTGAATCTTGAGCCTATCTTTTAAGGTGTTTACTATTCCCCTCAACTTGAAATATGTGCAAATTTGACTGATTACCCTTCTATCCTATCCAAATCATTTATGAAGAAGCTGAAGAGTATTGGACCTAAGACAGAACCTTGGGGTACCCCACTGCATGCTTTCCTCCATGTAGATGTAGTTCCAAGATTATACTATTTAAATAAAAATAAACTAAACTAAAAATAAACTTTAAATAACCTAAATAAAAGTATATATGTCCTTTCAAAATGCATCCATTATAAGCTACTAAAAATCAGTTTTGACCAAAAAAATGACAGAGTAATAAACTTTAAGCCCATGTCACACTGAACCAATGGATGCAAAGAGGATGTAAAATGGACAAAAAAGCTTGCCATCCGTTGGAAGTTGAAAAGACATGATGGCATCTGTTGTGTACTTCACTGATGCTACATCTTTCATACGCTCTATCCATCAAACCATCCATCTACTGCTATTTCATCCGCTCAAAAAGTTTGAGCTGCACAAAACTTTTTGAGCAGATGAACTTCCGCCACGTACGATCTACCATCGTGACACATTCGGGCAACAAACGTCTCTACGTCCGTTGTCACCGTTACAACGTCCGATGTACCCTCTCAGCATCCTCTGGACATCCGTGCAACTCACATCCGCTCCAGCAGAAAGCGGAAAGAGGGAGGAAGTGAAAGGTATGCAGAACATCCACACAGCGGTTAGTAGCACGGACATAGAAAGGATGTAAGTGGATGCATCTCGTATATAAAGCATAAAACAGACAAAACATTTGTATATGGGACGTATCTTCAGATATTTAGGATGTCTGGAAGGATGTCTAGAGTATGTGGAAAGGACACCTACGGCGGAATCGACATTTCCTATAAAAAGGGGAAGGAATCTCCTGGATCTCACTATCAGTCCAGCAGCCGTGGTGTGCCAGACCTCTACACCTGGCGTCTTAATTTCCACATCATCCATTGATCTCCACCAAGGATCATCGCCATTCCTTTTGGTAGCCGCATCATTCAACACCAGAACCAAGCCCTGTCAGACTGGTTTCACCTTTTCTACACAAAGAGAAGAAGGAGACGTTCAAGAGCTGTGTGGTCCGGATGAATCGGGAGAAGAATGGAGTTTGGACTATTATGACAAGCTGATGGTGGAGCTGAGGAATGAAGACCCTCGTGCAATTCCAGCACACCTTCATGAGGATGCCACCAGCCCATGTTTGACGAAGTTGTGGAGTGTCTGAGACCCAGGTTGACCAAGGAAAACACCAACTTCCGTCCAGCCTGGTCCCTCCACTGAAGAAGGAGGAAGAAAGTTGCAGAGAAGTGGTATCAGAGGTGAAACTTCCCCCACACTGTTGGAGCATAGATGGCAAGCACGTGGCCTGCAAAGCGCCAGCCAAGTCCGGGTCCACTTATTTCAACTACAAGGGCTTCTTCAGCATCGTCCTCTTCGCCATGGTTGATGCTGACTACAAGTTCATGTAGTCTCGATGCTTCAGGCAACGGTCAGTTCAGATGCCCAGGTATACAACGCCAGTGACCTCAAGGAGGGGCTGGAATGCACCTCATCATGGGCTTCCCAGATCCAGACCCCTGTCCAACGACAGACACGCAAGATGTGCCCGACTCATCGTGGGGGATGAGCCTTTCTCCCTCAGAACCTACCTCATGAAGCTACACCTCCAGAGCTGTCCCGTGTCACCTCGTGAAGAGCAGGTCTTACACTAAGGCTGTCCAGGGCAAGGCGGGTGGTGGAGAACACTTTGATCCTGGCAACCAGGTTCCAGGTACTTCTCACCACCATGCACCATCGCCCAGAGTCTGGAGGAGGATTGTAGAAGCTTGCTGCATCCTGCACAATCTCATGCGCACCGCTACCCCAGTCTTGCAGAACAGGCTGTGGACGTCAACAGGCAATGGGGACATGGAGTAGTGGTGAATGGCGGCAAGGACTAAAACCTGATAGAACTGTGGATGTGCAAGGCCCCAACAGAGCTTCACATGGAGGAAGAAGCACGAAACCTCCTGAAACACTGGTGTAACCCCCTAACTGGAACAGTGGAGGTGGCAGAGATAGATGGTAGATGCCTTAATGGATGCTTCTTTCAGCCTGTCTCATCACTCTGTGAGGATGGTGCCATGTATGTTGAGTGGCGCTTACACAGGAATAGGGCATTAATAAAGAGTTTTGTTTATGTTGAAATGTGTTTGATCAATGATAAATTGTTATTGATAATAAAGGGCCATAAGTTGGCAGCTGGGAGGGTAGACGATACAGTCCCACTATGCTTGCACTGGAGATTTATCTATCCCACAACTATCCTTATCCAGAGCTACTCCTTACCCGTCCCACAGCTATCCTTACCCATCACCAAGCTATCCTACCAATCCCACAAGCATGCAAAGGCTTAACCTTTTTTCAAAGTTTTCACCAACACTTTTTAAGTAAAAAAAATGAACCAAGTGTGTGAAGCACAAGATAACTTTTATTAATAAACAACTGTATGACTTTATTAAGATGCAAAATGACTCAAGATAAAATGTCTTAAGCAAAGATAAGGTGAACAGGTAACAACTCAGTCTCTGGAACTATTCTCAGTCACTCTGAGGCATGCCATGGGCTCAGATGTAAAGGACCAGGGACTCTGAGGGCTTTTGCTGGAGTGCTGGTCTGAGTCCGTGAGGTTAAGAGGCCCTTCCTCAAGGACCGGGATGTGAGGCCCAACACTGATGACAGATGTTCTGAGGAGGCTTGGCTGTGGGGTGGAGGAAGGAGAGTGTAGTCGGGCGTCTGGTCTGCAGCTGGGTCAGCTGAGACATCTGTGGTGCTGTGGCATCGGTGGTGTCCGAGAACCTGCGGTGTGGACTGGGAAGGCTGCCTCTGCTGTGGGAAGTCCTGGTAGTGGAGGCTGCTGGCAAGCGAGGGGCTGCTGAAATCCATGGAAGGCTGAGACAGGAGAAGACCTGGAGTGGGTAGCAGAAGGTTCAGCTGGGCCTGGAGGCGGTGCAGAAGAGCTGTGATCTCTTCCTTCATCGCCTGGTACTGGGCCTCAGGCATGTCCATGAGCGTCTGGCTCACGTGACGTGATGAAGGCGTTGCGGTGTGAAGGATGGTATGTCAAAGTGCCAACTGGGAGAGGAGATCTGTGTGTGGTTTATTGTGTCCCTGATCTCCAAGAGGACAGTGTGGCTCTGTCCTCACAGTCTGCCTCTCTGCCTGCTTTCTGTGGAGTAGAGCTGGGGGTGGTGTGGGTTGGTCTCTGGTGGCTGCCTCTTCTTGCTCCATCTGATTCAGGGGATCCCCACGTTTCTCTGGCATGGGGGAGTGCAGCTGTCGGGGAGGGTCTCTGTTGAGTGGGGCCCTCCAAAGACATCCTGCCTGGACACGGTAGCTGTCACCTGGCTGGAAGAGGAGTGGTCTCTGTGGCTGTCTGAGGAGAGGGTTGACAGAGGGGCTGCCCTCGGTGGCGGATCTCACCCTCCAGGAAGCTGCACTTGGCTGCAGCTGTAGTGCAGTCTCTCTTGTCCGTCAGCTTGACCGCGGCCTGGCCAGATTTCTTGAGGTGCATCCCGTACCAGGTGTGCATGTGCTTCACCAGCTGAGGAGGATCACTCCGAAGTGTAGCCCAGTCTCCGCCTTCTCTCTCCATGCTGCTGCTTCCGCTTGGTGTCACGATAGAGCTGTGGCCCTTCCTCCACAGGTACTCGTTCTCCCTCAGCCATTCCAGCACCTCCTCCTCTGGTCTTGGGAAATGGAGTACTGTTTCCTTATCCCTTCCTCCTTGCCTTGCCTCTTCCTCCTCCTGGCAGGGGCTTCAGGACCTTCAGCAGCAGGGCTTTGAGGGCCTTGGGCTGGTCCACCACAGCAGCAGTAGCAGAGAAGCAGCAGCAGGAAAAGCACCACCAGCAGCAGGAGAAGCCCAGCAGCAGCAGGAGAAGCACTACCACCACCAGCAGCACCAGCAGGAAGGACCAGCAGCACCAGCAACACTCAGCAACACCACAAGCAACACCAGCAGGAGAAGCACCAGCAGTAGCAACACCAGGAGCACCAGGAGCACCAGCAGCACCAGCAGCACCAGCAGCTCAGAGTCGGGCCAGGAGGTGTGATGGTGGTTCTGTCCTTCTTGCCAGGGCTGCAGGAGTAGGCACAGGCTTCCTCTTCTTCCCCATGGTCGTTCTCTCAAGATGTCTCTGGCAGCAGGTCTTTCCTCTGAATGGTGACCTGCTTGCAGCTGCATCCTTTTATATCTCTGTGGAGCTTCCGCAATTCATCTCTCCGCCATGGCGCAGTGAATGCTTTGCATCCGCTAGCCATCCGCTAGCATCCTATGCATCCGTGATGCATCCGCCATCATCCGCTACGGCATCCTCCACGCATCCGCTACGCATGCGTTCCTTCCACTACGTGTCGCTTCGCGTTCTCCCCCGGAAGCCCTGCGGATGTTTTATCCATCTTCCATCCACTTTCATCGCTAGCTTCTACGAACATCTGCTTTAAAACCCCGCTACATCCTCCCCCGACGTCCATTCCTTCCATTGTTGTCCACATGTCCACTCTGTTTATGCAAATTTGGGGCACTTTTGAGAGCGGATAACAACGGATGGAAAATTTGCTCATCCACTGTTTCCTTTTTCCATACGTTTTGCATCCGTCGGCCAGTGTGACCCAGCCCTTAGATTACATAGCACACTAGTTTCAGTATTTGTTAACGGGTGTGCTTTATTGTTTCTTTGTTAAACTGTTTTCTTTCAAATGCAATTATTTTAATCATATATGCTTAGTGATGACACATACATACAAAAATAATTATTACAATATAGTTCCACTATTTTCAGGAAAGAATGAAAATTAATTTGTCATCTAGATTGACAGACATACTTCAGAGTTCAAGAATATTAAAACTGTTTTAGTTATTTATAATGTTATCAATGTCCTAGATAGTAGATAGAACTACTGTATTTCACATTTGTATGTGTAAATGGTGCACATTTTTAACATATCTAGATCAGAAGAAAATATTCAGTTATGGTTCATTGTTTTCCTTTTGATTTTCAAATATAACCAAGAAAGATTTTCACTAGATTCCTGGAAGCAAAATTACTTCCAGAAAAAAATTCAATTACTTTTTAAGTTCCTCAGTTGTTTTGATTATTTCATAAAGAGTAGTAAAAAGTACAAGATATGAACTATTCTTTTATCTGTTGTGGATTTAACTGTAAATGTGTAGTTCAAGCATATCAACAGTGAAATCGCATATTGGGAAATAATATTTTCTCTAACTCAGTCAAAAAATGAAGGGTTATTAGAGCACCAAAGTCTTTCAATCCAGTTTGAATTTTGCTATAATATTTACCTCACTACAAATAGCTTTTACAAACACTGTATATCATAGCATACCTGTAAACCACTGATGAGTTTGATGACTGAGCTTGTCAGGTACTTCTTAGAGTTCTATGTAAAAATGGCCTGAAATCAAATTTTATGTGGTGATTATGATAATCAGCAGGTTAGATAATCTTTCCAATAACACTAAGTTATTTGATGAATCTGGTACAGTATACAGAGATACTTTGGTACTCATTCTTAATTGGCTCTGGGATGAGTAACAAACAAATATTTCCCATGACATTGGGACACAGCAATGGTCATAAGTATGAACCAATTGCCAAACATCTGAATTTTGATCACTTGATTATGGGGATGCTGCAAAAGTCGTAACTGAAAAAATGGTCATAAGTCACTTTTTTTAGCACCATTGAATGGTCACTAAATGAACTGTTGTAACTTGAGGACTACCTGTACTCCACTACTTGTGCATATGTGACTAGTAGTAAATACTATATATTTGCAGGTTTAGAACTGATTGATACTGATAGCGAATATTTATTTTTACTCTTATAAAAACTGTTTGCATCATTAAGTGGGCTAGTTAAGGTGTTGTATATTAATCCTCAACAGATTTCACAAAATCATCTTCTTAAACCTTTATAAATCACTTTTATAATTTAAAATAACTTAATTGTATAATTAAAATCTATGATTATTATCTCATATGAAACAATGTTCTTGCCCCTAACAACTTTATGTATATAAAAAATATAAGAAATGTACAGTGAATATGATTTAAAAAAACCAATAGGAAATCAGATGTTACATATCATGAATAATTATGCATCAAAAGGAAGAGCATTGCTCCTGATTTGATTTTTTAAAAAATTAAATGCAATCTGTAGTAGGCTTAAGGTATGATTGTTTTAATGAATTCAGTGTGAATTACAGTTATCTCTTTCCTCTTGATAAAAGCTACAAGAAATAATTGCATTTTTGAATGAAATATTTTTTAAAGAATCAAAATGTTATTACAACATTCTTTCTCTTCCTCCCTCATTATTCATAAAAATAAATAGATTAGTAGGATGTGTGGTTCAATTGCATTAAATAACCTTAAATAAGTCAATCTGTCTACAAAGAAGCAACATTTATTGGATTGGTCTATGATTCTAAAAGCAACATCCTTTATATAGTTTATTCATTATAATGGTGGCAGAAAAATACATGTATCATCTGAAAGCATAGGAAGGAACGTGTTTCTAGGCTGCTTCCCTAAGGAAGAAAAACACACATACATGCATGCATACATATATCCATCTTTAGATTGGTGTCAACATATTTTTTGGAATATGAGTTTAAACAATTTCTTTCTTCAAATTATCTCTGCACTCAAAGAGAATTGAATTTGGGATAGAAAAAATAATTTGCATATGAACATTTCAATCACAAAATCAATACTTAAAATATGTTGTGCTTAGAACAAAACACATGCTTCACCGTTTCTGTTTCATGTACAGTTCAAGGCCTGTTGTTTTAATTCAAGAATGAAACAATGGATGCCTGTTTCTACGAATGCTCCATACTGCTCTAAAAGATGATTGGAACTCTACTTTGCCTCTTGCAAATGGAATATTGCCTTTTAAAAACTGCCTGCATGAAGCATTGTCAGCAGCAGGAACCATCATATCCCTGCTGTTCATGATTTAGGCTGGGCAGGGTAAGTTGGGGTGTTCAGTTTGGAGCAAAAGGTTATACATTCCAGGAAGAATGTTGCCTATTATATTTAGATCTTGCTATCCATGATAAAGAAACCATGCTTACTCTATACTTTCCCAGACTGACAGCCCTTAACTAAGCAGTTAATAGCTACACTCATTTCATTTATGAAAAGAGCCATGTCCTGGAGTCTAATGTGAAGACGTATCACATATGCTTAGATCTTGCATATGAAATGCCCAGAGAAGTAGAGACAGACATCACTTTGGTCTTATCCCATTACCAGAGATGTTTTGCCATGATTTTACATGTGGGCATAAGTACAAATATAAGACATAAAATTTAAAATATATAAAAGCCTATTTTATGCAGTGCTTGCCAAGAAGCATGTAAAATTGATGGAATCTGATGCGCAATCATAAGGGTCTCAACAGCACATTGGACAGGGCACATGGGACAAATGTATATATGTGTGGAAGACTGCAGATCTTCACATTTGCAGTAGGCAGAAATCACCAAGAATCCCCATTTATTCAAGGTACTTCTTATTTTGCTGAACCCATGCGTAGTCTATTTAGCAATTTCAAACTTCCCAGTTTTTCATGGCCAGGTGCCAACTCCTTAGCAGGTTCCATCCAACATTGATATTTTATAGATTTTCATAAGCCCACTATACTTTTAAATTTATCAAAGTCTTCCATCAGAGTTCAGGGTCCAGATAAACAAATTTATGTGTCTCTTTGACCACTGTGTATGGAAATTCATGGCTGAGCAAATTCTGTACATGACAAACTAGTAAACAATATCCTGCTTTATTAATCTCTTGGCTTTTTTAAAAAAAATATGGGTGCACTCTAGGAAAAAAAAATAATTCTGAAGGTAACAAAACCTTGGCAGTCTGATTTCACACTGGAACAGTGGGAAGACAAAGCCCTTGCATACAAAGAATGAATTTATGCTTGTCAGCCTGCATGACACAAGGATGAAGAGACTGTCATCATTTCCCCATGGATGTGGTCCATGAAGAAGAGAAGAAATGAAGCTAACTCCCAGGAGTCAGGACTAAGTAGTCCAATGGGTGCTATATTCCAGTAACAAGAGTCATCAGGGCTCTAATTCTAGCATATGAATTATTGGTGTGTTCAAGAATATATTGGAGCCATGTGCTTCGTATATCTTCAAAGAGAAAAGAGTTGCTATCTGTGGACTTAGGTCACAGTACTAAATGTTCCATTCTGCTTTGAATCTGCTTCAGTTTTGAGCAACCAGTGCCAAGGTCTGCCAGATTTGCCCACCATTACTATTTTGAGCAAGAATTTACAACTGTTCAAAATACCTCTGGATGACTTTTAGTTGTACATTTTAATTTAAAACCTCTATAGATAAATTAAGAAACAAAGTCACTGCCTATAATATAATTATCTCAAACTTTACCGATTTCCATGGTACCCATCTAACCAATCATCATAGGCTCTGTTCTGCAGTTCTGAATATATATGTCTACTGTGTGAATTGTCCTTTTATGATCAAAATTGATCCTTTGTTGAATAACATCACATGACCAAGTATAGCTAAAATCCCCTAAACCAGACAATTATATATATAAAATAAGAGAGAGAGGGAGGGAGGGAAAGAATTTCAAGGAGAAGATGCTAGACATCCTCTATATAATTACGCTGTGGTAATGTCTGAGATAATGCAAAAGCTTTCCTATGCCAATAAAAGCATTTTATTCCCAATCAGCTTTTCCAGGAAGTAATACAGCAGGCATGAGGAAGAAAATTTACTTTGGTACGAACATGAAAAATAATTCTATGCTGGAATTGGCAAGGGCATTTCAAATGTCTATCATTATATTATGCTAAGGTCAAAAGACTTGGATGGAATACTTGAAGGTTTTTGAGTTTTGCTCCATCAAGGACAAATTATTTAAGCTGATCTGACTTTTGTTTCTTTGGAACACAGCTATTTACTAATAGAATATGGATGTCTATTTTATTCTGAGCATGATTTGAATTTTGTTCATAGAATTGCACATTTTTTTCTGTATAAACTCTCACAATCTTTTTTTTAATATAAATTTTATTTGGGTTTTCACAAACACTATTTTTTTGAGAATAGCATGATCCCGGGTTATCACTTCTCCATACAGACACAAACTCAATTTCACATTCATCTTTGTGTTCTATTCCCTATCTTATTACTAGTTTAACATTTTCTCCATAATTTTTCCCCTCGGTTTGCTCAACTTTATTTTTAATTATCTCATATCAATGTTCAATTACATATCTTTTTCTAAGTTTCAATGTTTTCTAATCATTATATTTATACTTTTGTCTGACCTGTTTCAATTTCATATTAGCTTTTCTAATTAAACGAATTTCCCCCTGTAGTTACTAATTGGAGTATGACACCTTTATATCTTTTAATTTTATCCATTCAACTCTTATTT
>BHFT01040927.1:0-19123 GCA_004320025.1 Laticauda laticaudata
AAACAAACCGCATTGATGAGAGTTCTGAAGCAAGCCAAGATAACTAATTATAAACTCCAGGAAAATAACCAAGAAAAGTCCATGGAAAAAATGCCAGCAAAGATAAGCCTCTTTCAAGGTGAACACTAATTGACTTCAGCAATTCTATCCCACCTGCAAGCCATGAGGAGGATCATGGTAATCTCCTCTTGAGTAGACCTCACTTTTCCCTGATCCTCTCCCTACCTGCGTGACTTAGCATGGATAGGGGATGGGCTTAGATCCTCCTCTGACTGCTCAGCTGGCCTCTGTCCTTCCACAGCCTCCTCCATCACTTCTGGAACCACACTTCCACTCCCTGTTGGCTGTTCCTCCTCTTCCTCAGATTCAGACTCCACCAGGGGCATGACACATTTTCCGCATCTTGTTGTAATTTGTGCAAACCGGATAAGGTCACTCTAGACCAGGGGTGTCAAACTCATGTTCTCACAGCGGTGTCTCATGACTTATTGGGACTTTTTCCCCTTCACTAAACCAGGCATGGGCATGGGTGTGGTCAGTGTGTGATGCATCCGGCCTGGGCTAGGAGTTTGACAGCTCTGCTCTAGACTATCCATATATCCAGAGAAAATACAGAGATTCCTGCAGAACCATTATTACCATGGGTAGAGGCAAACAAAACAACGTTGTGATATGCCAAAATTCCAAGGGTGCTCTTGGAATAAGCTCTTGGGACGGATTCCAGGCAATCAGTCCTTAATTACTCTTACATAAGCAAGAGTGCTCACTATTGTCCCCATTTTAGGAGATGTAGACATTTTCCCTTGGTATAACCAGAAATGTTATTCATTTAAAGTCTTCTAATCTCCATCACTGCACTTCTCAGCACAGTTCTTTTCAAAGATGAATCAGTAACACAGTGACAGACATTTAAACAAATATAGGAAAACAGTGTCAGGATCAAAGTCAACCTATAATTATGCTGGGAGAAGAAGTACCAATGTAAATATATTGGAGAGGCATTACCACCAAAACAGCCCCCTTGAAGCTTTATTTCCATCTTCTTTTCAGTATCCAGGTTGGTGGGAATGTTGTATTTTGTGCAGAAGGATGTCAGGCTATAGTGGACACAGGAACATCTCTCATCACAGGCCCTTCTGAAGACATAAAGCAAATGCAAACATTAATCGGGGCACAACCTATGGATGGTGAGGTAGGTCCCAACTTGGAAATCAGTAACAGCATCCCAATCCTCGTGCTAAATCTAGGATAAGTTGAAATCTAAAATTGTCTCTTTACAATCCTAGTTGTTCTTTCATTTTCTCTTTTTGTTTCTTTCAATTTCATTACATTCTAGTTCTTTGAATTTTAAAGAAAATTTACTCTGTCATTTTGCAAATGGTGAAGCATATGCTTTTTAAAAAGGAAGCTTAGGAAAAGCAGTGAATTTAGGCCAAGTCTTCTCCTGATTTAGCTTCTGAAACAGCTGTCTTTTTGCCCCAAAGTTATATAACTTCCAAGAGCAGCTTGGAAGCCCTTTAAGTGCCTCATATATATTCTGAGAAGGAGACCCTCTAAGGCAGAGGTGTCAAACTTGTGTTTTCATGACATCGTCACATGACATATCACTACTTTCCCCCCCTTCACTAAACTGGGCATGGCCATGGTCAGTATGTGACACATTCGGCCCGTAGGCCATGAGTTTGACAGCCCTGATCTAAGGCAATTGGTGGGTGTTACCTAGAGAGTGAGAAATAGTGCTATTGCTATGGTGCAAAAACATATGGCAGGCAAAAAAGTATGGAGCAAGGGGGGTGGGGAGTTAGCCCTGGATTCTTCTCTCACTTCAAGCAATCAATCTTTAATTACTCTGTGTTAGCATATTGTGTAATAGCATATTAAACACAGGCAACCCTCAGAGTAGTTTCCTTAAATAAAAAGGAGCATTTAGAGGGAGATAGATTGAACAAAGCAGAAGTAAAGGGGAAAAAAGGATACTGAATCCTTATTGTATCTTATATATTTTTATATAAACCTGGTTCAATGTTTTAATATACTTAAAGACATCAGTTCACATATGCATGTAATATCTTACAAGGGAAGCACAATTCAAAAGAAAAATATTGGAGTGCAAAATAGATATTGTCCATCTTCTTATCTAGGGTTGTTTTTTTAATTGAAATATTGGATGCTCATTATTGCAAAGATATACCAATTGTTTGCAGTATGCTGTGGAATGCAACTATCTCAGTGTGATGCCTCTTGTCACTTTCACAATCAATGGAAACTCTTATCCTCTTACTCCAGAGGCTTACACTGTCATGGTAAGTACTGTCACTCATTTCTTCCTGGCAGAACATGTGTCATTCTTGGGAAAGCATGGGTTATTATCTGTAACTTTATATTGGGACATGGGGAAAGAACACTGCTGTATTAGTAAGAGTTTCCCCATTCAGATGCTCAGTTGCTCTTTAACTGCTGAGAGTCAGAAAAGACAAGCTAAAAAAGGACAAGGCAGAATTCTTAAGGTTGCACTATATACCAAGGTTGCCTAATGAGAATTGGCCAGATATTAACACCTTTTAATCACCATTATAATAAATACAAACTAATAATACCCAATTAAAAAGTGCTAGTTTGGAGTACTGGTTAAGGTACCAGGCTAGAAATTGGGAGACAGTGGGTACTAGTGTTGCCTTAGGCATGAAAATTGGCTGAGTTACTTTGGATCACACTCTCTCTCTCACACCCCAGTTCATTCATAGGGTTGTTGTTGTGAAGAAAATAGGATATGTTTGCCCCCTTTAGTTGTTTATCAAAATCATAAATGTGGAAAAAAATAAAAATAGTAAAACTAAAGAATGAGGAAATGACTGTTTTCCTTCATTCCCTGGAAAAGAAGGAAGGAAGGAAGGGAGGGAGGGAGGGAGGGAGGGAGGGAGGGAGGAAGGAANGAAAAGAAGGAAGGAAGGAAGGGAGGGAGGGAGGGAGGGAGGGAGGGAGGGAGGAAGGAATTGTGGCATATGTGTTTGACAAGCTCTGTTGCTGTTGAAAAAGTACAGGGAAAAAGAATATTTATCACGATGACCATCTTATTTGTCCATAAAGATAGCGGGGGGAGACTAGCATTCATACTAGATCAAAATCTTTATTAATTTTGTGGCTAACCTAAAAGTTAAGGTGTAACAAAAAGTAGGGGGAAGCTTACTTAATCTTTATAAGTCAATGTACAGAGCAAGAGAACATTTAAGGAAGAGTTACCCAAGCCTCCACCTCCATACAAGCCTCATTAGAATAAATGACAATGTGGAAATTAGTGTGTCTTTCCATCTTGGGCATATAAGATTCTACCTCCTGTCAATATATATAATAGCAAAGTTCCTGTTTTCTTTCAAGCTCTTTGTCCAGCATGAACACACTCTTCTTTAATATGGTGTCTTCAAAATATTGGGCTAATGCTGCTATCATTTTAAGGTCACAGATTATGTTATTACATGTCCCATGTCTAGGCTAGAAATGCCATGATTCCTTCATATGCTCAAATCACAACTAGAATTTTTCTAATCTATGCTAAAAACAATTGGCTCGGTATCCAGTCATTGCCTTCTTCCTTCTATCTCAATCCTTAGTTGTGCCTTGAAAATTCAACAATAATCTTTCCCAACAAAGTCATCCTCCAGATATAAGGACCTCAACTTCTAGCATTTAAATTTCTGTGGCTAAAACTGCTTTTGAGTGTGTGTAAATGTTGCCAAACAAATCTGAATATGATTTATTGTCTTAATCCAATATTAATTGCTTTTAAACCTACATATCCTCTTTCCCATAGGTCAATAGTGATGGGATGAACCTGTGCACCAGTGGCTTCCAAGGTTTAGATATAGAAACTGCAGATGGTCCACTCTGGATTCTGGGAGATGTTTTTATTGGCCAATACTACTCTGTCTTTGATCGGGGAAATAATAGAGTGGGATTGGCTCCAGTTGTCTCTTAAGAGATTTAGAGAATAAAGAAATGTAAACCTATTCCCTTTCCTATCTTTTTTGAGCAGCAAAATTAAGTTTCCTATCTCTTTTTTTGTTTCCCATGTGAAATGCAATCAAGATTATGACTTTTATCTATAAATTCAAATTCCTTGAGATCTCCTGGAAAAGAGCTGTTTAGACGTGTCAGTTCTCAGTTTCAAGATATATGATGATTTTATCCTCTCTCATCAAGTAACTTAGATTAAATAAATCCTGAATACAAACTCAAAACATTTTGTCACAGTCCCAAGCTGGAGTTGTGTTTACACAATTGGCTAAGGATGATTTATTGAATAAAGTGCAATGGTTTGAGCTGATCTGCCATGTTAATTTATATATCAAATATTACAAACTACATGATTGATTTATATAGTATGCTTATCCACACTAATCAAAATGTATTTTGATTGAATATCTTGTATGAATCTAGTCTGATTTGTGAGGTTTCCTGTTTGTAAAAGAAAACTGGACAACATCTTGCAAACTTATATATAATTAATGAGTTAAGTAAATAGATGAATAACTAATAATATTTCTTAAATAGTGAAACCGTTAATAAAAATATTTTTGTATGCCTAAAGCAATGCATTGTGTGATAAATAATACTGATTTTCTGAAATGAAAGAATCATGGACTGAATAATGCATCAACATTCTAAATACATCAACTTTCTCATTAAACATGTGGGCAGATTGATATCCCAGTGCCAGATGTTACTCTGAATCTTTTTTGAAGATCTCAGAGCTTCCCAGAGCCACAGCTGTGAATACTATGACATTTTTTGGCATCTTCAACAAAAAAAGATTCTGCTGTTGATTACATACCCCTAACTCTTTATACGAATTCATACTGTGGCTATTTACCTCAGCTCTTCTTCTAGAGAATTTAAGTGCAGTCCTCCAAAATGTATCTCAGTCTATCCTAAAGGATAATATTGTATGACACCCCCCCTTTGTGTGTGTGTGTGTGTGTGTATGTATATGTGTGCAGTGGGATTTGCCTTTAAGGAAGCACTAAAAATTAACATGTTATATATGGAACTTTTGGTATTCAATCAGATTCTGTACTGGTCATGATAAGTTTATTAAACCACATGGTGGTTGGGAGTTCTCGGCCAAATTGCAACACTAGAGAAAAGATAAGATTGGGGAAGATTGTCCTCATCCAAGAAAGGGGAAAGACACAACTACCATTGTACTTAGAGCAATATATACTGTAAATCAGGAGTGGGCTGCTACCAGTTCACACCGGTTCAGGGGAATCCCCACTAATGATTGGTTGGCCCCACCCAGCCACCCCTGCCCTATCCTGTCTTACATTTCCTTCTTTTGCAGCTCAGCTGATTTGTGCGGAAAAGTGGATTACCGCACCTCAGCTGTTCCACTTATTGGGAAAACAGGAAGGTGAGTTGGAGAGATTCAAATAGGTGATTATTGAAAGCTGCACACGTACACAAAGTGCACTCACAGAACCAGTTGTTAAACTGGTTGCAGCCCACCACTGCTGTAAATATGGTAACAAAATGTAGAATTTAAGAAGGCCAGCTTCAGATATAATGTTCCTTGACATGAAGGACACTGTAAAATATAACTGGCCAGTAGCTGTATTTTGCTATACCAATAATGGAAGAGCATGTTCCACCATACCACACAGGTTAAGGCCCTGTCACACTGGTTGATGGATGCAAAACGTTTGTAAAAAGGACACAGCGGACGAGAAAAATGTTCCATCCGTTGTTATCCGCTCTCAAAATCTCAAAAAGTGCCGAAACTTTCCATAACCAGAGCACACACTCGGAAAGGAACGGACGGGGGGAGCGACACAAGGGCGGATGGGAAAGCGGATGCTCCACGGGAAAAGCGCTAGCGGGTGGATGCGAAGACATGAGAGCGGATGGCATCACTCTTCTCACAGGTGTCCCGGGGGACCACAGCAAATGTGACGGCGGAACGGAAAGCAGCCGGATGCTAGAGCGGATCGCCGAGGCAGCATCGAAGCTGGCATATGGCAGAGCGGACAGCCGAAAGCGGATTCACAGGTCCGGAAATACAGAAATGCGGAAGCGACACTCATGCAGATATTCTAGCGCGATGCCTACGCATTCACTGCGCTATGCGGACGAGAATCGCAGTGAATGCGTCCAGCCCCACGGATATCATAATGGCGGTAGCATGCTCCCAAGCAGACTCAACATTCAGAGGAATAGACCTCCTTCCAGACATTATCAGATCATGCCTGCCATGAGACCTGCCTGCCTGCCTGCCTATAGCAACAATAGGGGCCGTGGGGGCCGAGCGCGTGTGGGGCGCTGTGGCGCGAGGCCAGGGCGTGCCTCCTCCCCCCTGCCTGCCAACCTTGCTCTGCCCCCCTGCCTGCTCTGTTGTTCCAGCCAGCCAGTCACGCCCCCCCCACCGCCACGCCCCCCCCTCCCGCCGCCCTCCGCCCCCCTTGCCTGCCCAGCCAGCAACCCCGACAACCATGGGGAAGAGAGAATAAGCATCAGTCATCTGGCTGCCAAGCTCCTGGGCAAGAAGGGACAGCGGCCAACCCTCCTTATCCCCTGGCTCCTTCACGTCGTCCTTTGTTCGTTGCTGGGGCTTTTCTGCAGGCACGGGCCATCGGCTCGTTCTGGGGCTGGGGCTTCCTGGCGCTGCTATACTCTGCTTCTGGAGTCTGAGCTGATGCTGCACTCTTGCTACACATACACTTATTAGCACCTTATGGTCTGCCTGTGCTTTCCTGCTTGTGGTGTGAGCTCTGCTTGAAGCTGCTCTCCGTCTCTGCATGCGTCCTGCCTCGTGCTCCTGGTCCTGCTCGGCGCTGCTCGCGTGCTTACTCTGCTGCTGCCTGATCCTGGCTGCTCGCTGGTGACTGCTGGTGTTATTTTGCTGCTTCCTGGTCCTTGATCCTGCTGGTGCTGCTGTGCGTTACTTCTGCTTGATGATGATCCTGGTCCTGCTGGTTGGCTGCTGCTGGTTCCTGCTACTGCTAGGTGTCTGTTGGCAGCGAGCAGCCCCCTACAACCTGGTAAGCCCCTCTGATGAGGGGGCCCATTGTTGTCCTGCCAAAGGGATAAAAGAGGCATATGCGAGGAACCGGGAAGAGCAGGCAATATACATAACACTGAGTACAGAAACATAGGATTGAGGTGCTTGCGAGTGGCTGACATGAGACCATAGCAACTTATCTATATGGCGGAAAGGGGCCACCAAGGCTCTATAGGACCCCAAGATGAAGCAGGCTGCTTGGAGACGAAGAGAAAGCGCGCCGCAGAGCCCCTGGGCTACCAACCTCGGGAGGTGCCGCTCACCAGCGCGTCTCTAGCTGTAGCATTAGATGTATATGAGTATAAAACACACTGAAGAGCTCCTGGGCATGAACACACCCGTAACTCTGGCGCGCGGGCGCCTACGGCCTATCGGGACCTCTGAGTTCCTACGCTCATTCCGCGTCAATGAGTCTAGCGTCTCTGCCCCGCTCTGGCTGCCTGACGGCGTGAGATCCGCGAAGGTCCGCGCGACAAGCGAGCTCTGCAGGGCCACATATATCCTCCCTCTCTCCTCATCAGCAGTCCTCTGTAGGTGGCCGGCGGGCTTCCCGACAACGGCTAACTTTGCGAAGTTAGCTTAGGCGTGCGTGTGTCCTCTTCCAAGTGGCAGGACCTCGTTATGTCTTGTGGAGTGCGCTACTCTGCCCTCAGCTCGATCCGGACCGACGGCAGGACGACACAGCTTCACGCCACACGCAACCATGTTCGTCCCACTAAATCACTACTGGAACCGGACGCTACGTGACGTTGGGAGGTAACTCCACTGGCCGACTAGTGGCCGCGTTTAGAAACGGAGACAGCACTTCTCCACGAGAGTCCAAAACCACGCATCCACCCCACCCAGCGTCGGTGAGCGCCTATCCCCACCAAATGACAGCACACGGCGAGCCACACTAGCTCCAGATCAGGCAAATGACCAGGACGCCACCTGCGCACCACCGACCTGTCGATCCCCTCTAGCTTGGAGACTAAGCAGACCCACCATATACACCACATCACCCCCAATATCCGATTCTTCTCTGGCTGCGTCTACAAGTGGCCCGACTCTGCTCATACCACACCTCCAACCCGCCAAAGCCCTTCTACCTAACTAGCATACTCATCAAGTATGAGCGCAACTCCATGCGGCCCCGGAACCCCGCAATCGTCGTTAACATGCATACTTGCCGACAAATACACTCTCTCTCTCAACCACCCTTCCAAGATCCCAGATGACCTGCCTCAAGTGGTCTGAGTGCGGTGCGCGTCATGATTATTCAATACATCGCACGTAACTCCAGCCTACCTAAACTTGACAACACTTCTCGGTTGTTACTTTATCCCCTCCTAGATGTCATTCGCCCATAGCTTTCAGGACTAGTCAAGATCGATCTTATCAACACTACATACTCACTCTGATCTATGATGCTTGAATTCGCGCGCTTCACGATATACTTGAGCTCATCTCCATAGCTTATACCAACGCAAGCCCCTCCTCGAAAGAACTACGCACATCCCAAATCATCACGCTAAGACAGTATGAGTGCATACTCAGGATCATGGAGTCTCCATACACCTACTACTCCACCAAACTCGCGTGTACTCTCTTCTCCGAGCTCTCGGACCATAACAGACCTATTAATATGCTACGCCACAACGTTGCGGATGATCTATAACCACCCTGCTGTCAATCTCATACTCCATCCCGCTCACCCGCCTGAACGTTACTAGCACTGCGCGACTCTCTTATACTCACACCACCGACGAGCCACTGCACTGCGCCCTACCACTACGAAATCACACTATCGAAATTACTATCAATTGCAGCGCATACTACATCTTGCGAATCTGCACATCCCAATCTCTATCCTACTTCAGGCTACTGTGTACCTAATATGTTCGCAGGTCCAACTACATCTGGATCACATCAATCTAAACGCCCTCTTTCATGACCGATAACTAGTCCACAGTCACCATTAGCATTATACCTCAACACATACACCGGCTATCCACGACGGCACTCTCACTACTCCATTTCTCCACGCCCGGGGCTCGTGGCGATTTTCACATCCCCTACTCATCATACCTCACCTCTACGACTAGATCGCGATACCTGACTCCTGACGGCGAATGCGCTGACTACCTAGCGCGCGACCCCATATCTCTACCAGTGTCCTCACGCTTGCCACTTCCGACGACCGATTCCGGTGCCCCACGGAAGTTGAGGTCTACAAGGCCCCACTCAGATCCCCCACCCATTCGCCAGGTTGATCTGTTCACCCTCCTTTCCAAGGCTTTCCACAGGCCTCACCTACCAGGGCTTACGGCTACCAGGAGGTCCAGCAGCACAGGCAGCAGCCCTTCCCAGTCCAGGCACAGGTTCATCATCGTGACACCTTTGCCACCAGTTCCAACTGATGCCACCGATGCCACCCACGCCACTGCTGCCAATGCCAATGTGATGCCACCCACCGCCGATGCCACACACCAGATACACCTCACCCAGCTGCAGGACCAGACAGCCCCATTACACTGCTCCTTCCTCCACCCCACAGCCAAGCACCCCGGTCTCAGTATACATTTGTCGTCGGTACTGGGCTGACCCCATGGCATGGAGGAAGGAGCTCTCCAACAATCACGGGGCTGAGCTAGCTGTCTGAGGAGCTTCCTCAACACACCGTCCCCTGTTGCTCCTTGGGCCAGGCACCCAGTGGTGCTTCAGACCAGCACTCCAGCAGCAGCCACCTCCACAGCACCTGTACCCTTCACCCCTGAGACTTGGCACACCTCTGAGTGACAGAGAAGAGTGCCAGAGGACTGCGGTGGCTACCTGTAGACTATATTTGGACACTTGACTTGGGTCATATTTTCTTTTACAGCTTGTTATTAATAAGAATTCATTTGCTTCACAACACTTGCTTCATTTATTTTTGTAAAATAAAGTCTTGGTGGAAACTTTTAGAAATGGTTTAAGCCTTTGCATGCTTTGTGGATGGGTAAGGATAGCAGTCGGATGGGCAGGGATACCTTTGGGAATGGGTAATAGCTGTGGGATGGGCAGGATACCTGGATGGGTAATAGCGTGATGGGTTAAGGATAGCAGTGGGATGGGCAGGGATACCTGTGGGATGGGGTAATAGCTGTGGGATGGGCAGGGATACGTTTGGGATGGGTTAAGATAGCTGTGGGATGGCAGGGATACGTTGGTGGGATGGGTAAGGACAGCTGTGCGGGGGATGGGCGGGAGGGATGGACGGTGTGGGATGAGGTTAGATAGCCGGGCGATGGGCAGGGATACCTTTGGGATGCGTTAAAGATAGCTGTGGGATTGATAACCACCTCCAGTTGTAAGCATAGTGGGACTGTTGGCACGCCTCCCGAGCTGCCACACCTATGGCCCTTCATTATTAACAACAATTGTAAGCATTGATCCACACATTTCAACATAAACACAACTCTTTATTAAAGTGCTTTCATTGTAGGCCACCCAACATACATGGCCCAATCTCATCAGTGTGATGAGACAGGTTGAAGGAAGCATCCATTAATCATCTATCATCCTGTCTTGCCACTCCACTGCTCCAGCTGGGGAGTTGCACCAGTGTTTCAGGAGGTTGCGCTGCTTCTTCCCTTCACATGAGCTCTGTTGGGGCCTTGCACATCCTCAATGTCTATTCAGGTTTCACCCTTGCCTCCATTCCCCAGGCGCTTCCCATGTCCCCATTGCCTTTGGAGTCC
This sequence comes from Laticauda laticaudata, assembly GCA_004320025.1. Classification (NCBI taxonomy): domain Eukaryota; kingdom Metazoa; phylum Chordata; class Lepidosauria; order Squamata; family Elapidae; genus Laticauda; species Laticauda laticaudata. Next base: position 10,771 of record BHFT01040927.1, read on the forward strand.
AGAGCTGTTTCTGCAACACTAGTGGTACGGGTGCACATGAGATTGTTGCAGGATGCCAGCAAGCTTCCACTGAAATGTATCCTCACGGTCTCTGGGCGATGCTGCATGGTGGCGAGAAGTACTGGAACCGTTGGCCAGGATGCCCAAAGCATTCTCCACCACCTTGCCCTGGACAGACCTGTAGTTGAAGATCCTTCTCTTCACGGTGAGGCTCTGGAAGTGTAGCGGCTTCATGAGGTAGCGTTCTGAGGGAAAGGCGTCATCCCCACGCAAGACAGCTTGCGGCCGGATCATTGTCGGCGTTGCCAGACGCGGACTCTGCGACTCTCCGCGCGAGCCATGGTTCGATCCAGCCCCATACCTGGCACGCGTGTATACTGCATCTAAGCCTAACACCGCTTGCCTGACGAGCATCTCCGTACATGAACTCTCACGTAGGTCAGCGATCGGCTAACACGGAAGAGGATTGATGCGAAAGAAGCCTTGTATTTAACAATAAGTGGACCCGACTGGGCTGGCGCTTTGGCAGGCCACCGTGCCTTGCCATCTATGCGCTCCAACGGTGTGGGGGGAAAATTCTCACTTCTGATACCACTGCTCTGCAACTTTCTTCCATCCTTCTTCATGGAGGGGACTGGAGAGAGCTCCTCCAGGTATTTCTTCGATTGATGGCCTGCCACCACTTCTCTGACCACAATGCTGATGGATGTTGTGTGGCACCCTCCAGCCTATACTGCCATGCTCCTGTAGGTGGTCCCTGAGGCCAGGTTGGTGCAGAGATCAGTGCCACCTTGAGCCCAGGGTCCAGGCTGGGCCGGAAGTGTGTCTGCTTGGTCAACCTGGGTCTCAGCGCTCCACACTTCATCAAACATGGCTGAGGCATCCTCATGAAGTTCTGGAATGCACGAGGGTCTTTGTTCCTCAGCCTCCACCATAGCTTGTTGTACAGTCCGTCTACTCTGCTCTTCTCCTGATCCATCATTGACCCAGACGCTTCTTGGCCGCCTCCTTTTCTTCCCGTAGAACAGTTGAAAGAACCTGTAGATGCCTCGTACTGTTGCAGAATGATTGGTGGCTACCAAAGGACCTTGTGTACGATCCATGGTGGACATGACTCGGATGCTGTGGAAGAGCAAGAGGCAGATGAAGGCTGCAGAGGTCTGCACAGCATGGCTGAGCTGACTGAAAGTGAGCTCCACGGTGAGTTGCGTCCCCCTTTTTATAGGCAATATAGGTTTTCTCCTATGTGTCGTTTTGCATCTCTAGGCATCTCTCGGCATTCCTCTAAACATCCTTCATATCCAAGATTAGGTTCCCCTCTGCGAACGTTTTTTTCTGTTTTAAATGCTTCTCTTTGCGAGCTGCATCCGCTTTCCATCCTTTCTCGGTCCATGCTATCAACGCTGGCGTCCATTCGCGCGTTCCGTTACTCCTGTGTCACCTTCTGTGATACGCTTTGCGTTGCCGTCGATCTCGCTCCCGCCTAGGTATCGCGCTGCAGAATGATATGTTCAGCGGATAGTGGATCCCTGCTGATGCGTAACGGATGACGACGGATGCAGAACGGGAGTTCCCCATATGCGTTAGCGGATGCAGAACGGGATGCGTTGGATACATTTTTCGCTCACAAAAGTTTTGAGTAGCTCAAAACTTTTTGAGCGGATGGAACCTCAGTCGACGGACTGCCTGGACGGATAGAGAGGATGAAAACGACGCAGTGAGCTACCACGAAACGGATGTATTTGCATTAACCAACGGATGGCAAGTGTTTCTCTCCGTTTTACATCCTCTTTCCATCCGTTGGTGCAGTGTGACATGGGTTTACTTGGTGGGGCAGGGCAGGGCAGTGCTAGAGAGTTCAGATAATGTAGCTTTCACTCCAACTCCCAGCATTTACTTCCAGAGGCAGTAAATATGCTTTCTGATATGTTGATTCTTTACACAAACCTTTTAGATAGGCAGAAGTGAATATAAAAACATTACACATTATTATATTTACTCAAACTTATTTTTTTCCTATAAAGAAATCACTTTCAAAGGCAGTTTTTATCTTAGCAAAAACTCATCCAGAAATGATGAAAAAACAAAAATTGTATAAACTTTTTTTCTATATTGATAAAAAGTAAAAAGATACTGCTGGTACCTATTCTTGAAGGGAAGGCTTCAATTTGTTATATGTAGCAGTTCCTTTAAGCCAGAGTTTTATATATAATACTTTAAAATAATAAATTGATTTTGGGACTATATTGAAAAGAAAACAAAGCAACATAGATCTTTAAAGTCAACAACAGAAGGGCCTTAATAATCAGTCTGATGACATACAGTAGGTGATGGTATGCCTATAGGATTTTAAAAATGCATGCTAGTCTTGTAATACACATTTGTAACATTACTTGGATAACACAGAATTTGTCTATAGATCTCATGATATCTGGATTGGTGGACTGCTTGGAAACATTGTCCCTCTTGTCTATCCTCAATCTGATCAGCTTCCATGGAATGGCCACTCAAATATGATTGAAAGGATCATTCTAGGACTTGGAAAGATACCCATGTTTTTTCTCCTTTACTTCACCATGCAGTACAAGCTCATGAAACAAAAATGCCAGCCAAGAATAATCACGGCTTATTTTCTCTAGTACCTTTCCATTTTCTTTGAGCGTCTATGTATTTTGTGTGCTGATCTACAGTATAATCATTGTTTTTTTTGTTGCTGATTGTGCCTATTTTGGCTTTGTCAGTTACAAAACTATGTGTTTTAATTTCACTTTTTAAAATATGTGTAACTGTTTACATGAGAAGCCTATTCAGCAATGCAGTATTGGAAGGCAGAATTTGTAGATGAAGACAAGTAACAGAATTGCATTTTATAATAAGTTTGCCTTCAATGGTATGCTGCTTTTAGAAGTGGATCACTCGCATGAGCAATGAAATATTCAGGAGAGGTGGATGCAGAGTCCTTCACTACATCTCAGAGGATTTTTAGTGTACTTTTCCAATGTGCTGTGTCAACATTTGAAAAGCTAAAATTTTTGGGCTCATCAAGTTTTCATTAAGAGTTGGAGCTGCCTTCCATTATGTTGAGCTAAAATTATTTGAATTTGAATTCTTTATTGTCATTGTTTGTACACAGTATACATACAATGAAATTCATATAACACCCAGAGACCAGACCCTGAGTTTTAATTGTTCTGTATCTTCTGTCAGAAAGCAACAGTTCACAAAGATTGTAAGCAGAGAAGTCTCTGAGAGTGTTATGCAACTTCCTCAAACAGCGAGATGTGAAGATGTCATCCAGGTCTGATAGCTGGAGCACGATGATATTCTGGGCAGTTTACATGCCTTTGAGTATTTGTATTTCATGACATACCATGTAATATGAAGAATCATCAGTGCCTTTTATCTAAAACAATCCTTTCTCAAGTTTGTGCCCTCAAGGAGTTGGGTTGGGGATTCTAGAAATTGTACCCTGCCACATACAGAGACCATCAGACTGGAGAAGAATGGCCTGGATGCCAGTCACAGAATCTTGTCAAGAAAAGATATGAGAACAATGCCTGCCAAATGAAAAGAAAATTTAGTACATTTCATTTGCACGTATCCTATCTATATTGCAGATTTATATAAAACATGTTCTAAAATAATCTACTGCACATTTTTTTCATATTTCAGTAATGAAAGTTTTTCAAAATGGAAGTGTATATATTTCTTCAGGATGAACACAACTGTGCCACAGAAAGAAATATTTCTCCAACTATCCTCTCCAAGTAGCCATTCATAAATCAATACAGGTTTTTCAAATTAACTTACCAGATGGGATAAATGATCTGAAGGGAAAACTGAAAAAAACACTTTTCTTTTTTGATGGCTGCACAATAACCAGCATAAACTCTGCTGCTGCAGTGAGTTACTCATAACAGCTGACCTTAGGCAACATCTGTAGATCAGCAAATTACAATGAAACATGTGATATCACAGTTGCAAAACTGATTCATATTAGTTCATGATGTTCTTGGGAGTTTGTAAAAATAACAATTTTAAGGATTTTTTTCCATGTTTACATTTCATGTAATGTCAAAAAGTCTGTGAGTTTCTGTACATAACAGAGTTCCATTCTAGAGGTTCAATATGTCTCTTGTTCCAACAGGTTCACAAGTAGGTTTGGTAAACCAACTGCATTTAACTTATCATTTTATCTTATACTAAGTTGACACAGGTCAGTCATTTTATATCCTGCCCTGAGTTGTACAAATAATAAAAAGATGATATAAATCTAATAACCAAATGAATAAACAATATCACAGTGTTTTAAACACAGATGGACAAAGTCATGAAATCCTCAGCTCAGAGAAGAATAATTCTGCAGTCCACTTTAAGTTCCCAGATACAACAATCCAAATTAAGTTTCCAAAATTATAAGTAAAAGGTCAGATAAAAATATTTCAGAAATCTTGCAAATTTTACATCAATCTTGGTTTTTGAAAGGCTGACTGCCTAGCTCATTAGATCGCTGTAATTTTTCTTATCACAGGATTCGTATGTAAAAATGGTGCTGACTTTCTTAGTTCCTATATCACATCATACACAGTTTAACAGCAAAGACAATGTCTTTCGCCCATGTCAACCTACTAATAATTGGTACAAAAAGCTTTTAGCATTGATGGAAGAGAATTTTACGCAATCTCAAGGGCTGTAGTGGCTCATACATTGCTGCAGAACCCACATTTTACTTTTTTCCAGGAACAGATTTTTAACACTGTTATTCCTTATCACATCAATGTAATCTCTTTTGAAAAAAAAAAAAAGTGAGTAATCAGCAATAATCTGAGAAAAACATTTTATTAGATTTTTTTTAATCCCATCTTAGGTTACTTTGTAAGTAACCCAAGGTGGTGTGTGAACATAACTAACACTCCTTCCTCCTCCTCTTTTCCCCACAACAACACTATACTAATCATACTTCCAAAACAATGAATTCTACAAGATGGGTTGGGATGACAGAAAGTGACTGGTCCAAGGTTATCCAGCTGTTTTTCATGTTTTTCTAGGTAACAAAGAATATTACTTTTGTATATCTCCAGAAAATGTATCATAATTAGAAATCTGAAAATTTTGCTGGCAAAAGACCCTAATATTAATGAATTGAAAATAATTTGGAAGTCCAGTTGTACAGCCCAAGTGGATTCATATTTCATATTTATCTCAGCTATATAAAGAATAACTATTGCTATCATATAAGATCCAGCATGCTCCCCAAGGAAAAATGCTGAAATATGTTCTTGTTCTCTCGTTCCCTCTCTTCTCTTTCTCTCTCTCTCTGAATGTTGAAAAAGGTTTTGATAAGAAGGCTATCATGTCTAAATTGCAAATGTCTTGACAACTACTTGATGGCATGAGAAAGAGGGTTTCTTAACTGATTTTCTGTTATCTAATAATTATCCCAGTTTATGCAACTCAGATATTGTAGGACTGGCACCAATGCCCTAACTTTTAAATTAGAATTATAATTCTTTACTGGCCAAGTATGATTGGACACACAAGGTATTTGTCTTGGTGCAAATGCTCTCAGTATACATAAAAGAAAAGATACATTTGTCAAAAGTAAAGAATCATAAGTTACAACACTTAATAATACTCATAGATACAATAAGCAATCAAATCATACTAGGAAAACAGTCAATATAAATAGTAAGGATACAAGTAACAAAGTTACAGTCATAGAGTCACTAGTGGGAGTGGATGGGTGATAAGGAGTGATGACAAGATTAATAGCAATAGTAGTTCAGACTTATGAATGAAACCAAAGAATGAGCACACTGGATCAGGCCCATATTTACATCCTTTTTCCCTCTTTCAATCTTCTGCCATTATAATGGCTACGTAGGATGAGAAAATCACCATCCTTCTATATTAGGATATTTCCATATTGGCTACGTAGGATGAGAAAATCACCATCCTTCTGTATTAGGATATTTCCATATTGGAAATATTGTACTAACTGGATCCTTTCTAATCACTAAGTAATTCAGATGCCATGGCAACCAGTTTCTTTTTTCCTGCAGAAAACTCTGGGTTTTCAAAAGCTATTTTCATATAATATACCATGTAGCATGAACCATGTTATACCACCACAACCAGAACCATCTGCGTAGCAAGATTTACGAATAAGCATGTTGGAAAAACTAAAACAACTCAGCTCATTCATTTGTTTGATAGATGTACATTTCATCTTTCCTTGGAGAAGTCAATGCAAGGCTTGTAATACTTCCTCTTCCAGATACCTTGATTCACTATTCACTATTCCTTCACTAGGAATAGATGTGACATTCTTTCCTGGAGCCAGATTTTTGACAAAAGGAAGCTGTCAAAGCACAGAAAAGAGAAGGGTGAGATTGCACTTTTGTTATCATTCCAAGGCGATCATGCACAAAACCATCCCCCTCCTTCCTTATAAAACAGTGACCCAGAAGCTTAACACCACCTCTTTTATTTGCTGTTCAAATAATCCTTTTTTGATTGCAGCAACAATACAATGCTAAAGACAAAGCCAAGGGGAGAGATTCACACAACACAACTAATCTTGTTTTCATCAATAAACCACAATTAAGCAAACATGAGGCAATATATAGGTAGTCTTCAACTTACGGCCCCAGTTGAGCCCAAAATTTCTATTGTTAAGCAAAACATTTAAGTGAGTGTTGCTCCATTTTATGACCATGCTACAGTTGTTAAGTGAATCACTGCTGTTGATAGGTTAGTAATATGGTTGTTAAGTGAATCTAGTTTCCCCATTGATTTTGCTTTGTCAGAAAGTTGCAAAAGGGCAATCACATGACCTTGGGACACAGCAATGGTCATGAGTCAGTTTGCCAAGTATTCGAATTTTGATCATGGGGCTGCTACAGAGTTGTTGAAAAACTGTTATAAGTCACTTTTTTTCAGTGCTGTTGTAACTTTGAACCATCACTAAAACTGTTGTAAGTCAAGGACTAGATATAATGTGCAACAAAGTAAGCATACAAACAAAATCAGGCATATATAGCATATTTCTTGTGTTAGGCCTGATTCAGAGGTGCTATTCAGCAGGTTTTGACCAGTTCTGGAGAACCAGTAGCGGAAATTTTGAGTAGTTTGGAGACCCGACAAATCCCACCTCTGACTGGAGATTTTACAGTATTTTTCCCCTGCCACATCCACCAAGCCATGCCCATAGAACCAGTAGTAAAAAAATTTGAATCCCACCACTGGCCTGATTGCAGTCCTGCTCACTGTTAATAAGCTGGTGCACACATTTAATCACATCAGCCGGCAAGTGTATCACACTAAGCTTTAAAACATCTCTTTAGCAACAGCAAGAAAAGTTAGAAATACAAACAATCCTGTAAATAGACACTATTACTAAACTGGGGATGCCAAACAAGTGGTCCGCAGGCTGTATGTGTCACGTGCTGGCCATGCTCACCCATTTTAGGGAAGGGGGAAAGTCATGATACGTCATGTGATGACATGATGATGCGAGTTTGACACCCCTGATTTAAACAACCAAAGGAGGAAAATAAAAATGTGTGGCCTATCAGATACTATGGAATTATAACTAGGCTATGTTTATATATAATAGGCTTAACAAATATTTATTGAATAAATCACAATTAGCTGGGTTTTGCAACACGCTAAACTATTAAGCATAATTTACAAATCACAATGGCTGAGCTCATACAACATTCTAAGCCACAACAGAAAGACTCTATTATGCCTTAATCCAGTTTTAGTCTCCTGCAACATTGCTGTGCTGGCTGGAAATTTCAATTCAGTTGAAACACAGTATACTAATAATTTTCTTTGCTAATAATTTGTCTAAAGCAGTATTTTTATTGATCTATCTGTTTATGAAATTAGGGAAGTCAAAACTACAATAGATAAAGCTGTATGTCAGGTAAGGATTTCCTCATTACACTGTGGCAGCTGCAAATGAAACTACAGACACAGCGGAGTAAAATTCTAAATTTAATCTACTCTAGGGAACATCGGTAATTCTCTTCCTCTCTTGCACCTTCTCAGTTAAAACAGCCAAATAACTGGGACTCTAGAAACTGAGCCAAACATTATCAACTATCAAGGTTGTAACTCCCTGGGCATCTGAATGAAGGTCCTGTTCTCATTGCAGCACAAGACCTCTCCATGTCTGGCTCTGTATGATATATGCAAGCAGAAAGCAGAAACCATATTTGAACCCACTTATTTTAGGCTGTGGTTTTGTATTTCAAAATATTCCTTAAATTAACCCTGGAAAGTTAACCATGAGTAAGCAAGTCCTACAAGCACATCGGAGCTCCTAAAAATAGAGGGGGGGGGG
>BHFT01040927.1:19129-45096 GCA_004320025.1 Laticauda laticaudata
TGGGGTCGACTCCCAGCATTTTGTTTGGAAATTAAATCGGGCCCTTGGGCAGCAAATGGGTGAGTAAAGGCATATCATTTGCCCGGTGACTTCTTCAAGAATTTGAACAACGCTGCAGAAACAACTCCTTTCTGCCCGCCTCCGCGGTTTAAAGGGGGAAAAAAAAAAACAAAACCCAAATGCAGCTGGCGAAAACGCGGCTCGTCTGCGGCTGAGAGACCCCCAAGCGCCCAGCCAGCCAAGTCGCATGAGGTCCCGGGCTTTGCTTTGGCTCCGGGCCTGAGAGCTGCAACCTCGGGGACAGGGCTGCTTTCGACCCCCGGGAGTTTCTCATCAGACTTCCCATTGAATCTCAAGCGCGGTCCACGTAAACAAGTTCACTTCCTCTCCTCTCTGCCCGCTGCAAAACTCTCTGCAGGCTCATCTTGTCTCCAGCCTGGCGTCATCGGTGGGCGGGCTTTTAAGCCACCCTCCTCCTCTACTCATGAGGGGGGCTGCGGAGGGCGGGGGGGAAGAAAGGTCCCAACAAAGAAAGCGCGTGTTTTTTGGAGGAGCTGGGGGGGTGGGGGGGAGTAGGATCCTGCCTCAAACTTTCGGGTCAGTTTCCTTCGGATTCGGGTTTTTCCCGATCGCTTTCGGGAGCGGAGGCGCTGGGGCCGAACTTTCCCGGAGGATCAAGCCTTTTGCACAAGCTGGCAGAAAAACTTCCAATCCGGCAGAAGCAGCGCCGGTAAGTAATTTTTGGCCGGCTCTCCTTGAGCCAGGTATGTGTAAGCCTGAGACGGTGGGTTAGATGTGGCGGAAAACATCGCTGCGGAAGAGAGGGCAGCCGAGCTGGACAGATGCCGAGGCAGATGGGCGTTGAGGCTTTCAGCGTCCAAACCGAACCCGGACATCTGGCGAATCGCGAGGTGTCCCGGCCTGGCAAGGGTCGTAGCAAAAAAAAAAAATTAAAAAAAAATAGCTTTTAAATTCTTCGCGCGCACCTGCAGATCGGATTTTTTGACAGAAAGGTAACAAGGTGCAAAGTGTTGGGCCGTGGAGGAAAAAAAAAGGAGTTGCTGAAGCCGCCGGCATAAATATAAACATTCATTTTGAAACTATGCATCTAAGAGAAAGGGAAATCTGTTACGATTCACTAAATAATGATTTGGATTAGGCTTGGTTGGACTGTTCCTCTTTGGAGCCAAGTGTAATGTGGACAGCTTGGGAGAAACACGCTAAGAAAAACAAAAAAAGAAATTTGAATGATCTCATCTTATTCTTTGCTTACAGAATAGCTAGGCTTAGAATAGATATTCTGCTTAGAAATAGAGAGGTGCAGTTGGAAAGAAAATGTTTTAATTTGTTTATAACAAATTTGTTATAAGAAACTACTCTTTCATGTAGTTTAATTGTTTATAACATAATTCTGTACAGAGGAAGGAAAGTCCTGTTTGAGTTCAAAAAAAAAAAATCCTTACATTTTACTGAACCTGCTTCCAGATAAGCAGATTCACTTGATTTCAAATACTTCCTGAGCATGTAGATGCCTGCAAACTTGTGCTATAATCAGGTTAAACTTTTGGAGTGGCTTCGTGCCAGATACAGTCATCCTGATAGGGCTGCAGCTTCAGTTTGGCATGGCTGTGAAAAAATTGGTAGCAGGATTGGCAAAAATAAATCTGGTCACCAAACATTAGTTGTTTCACTTCGCATGCCAGCCTGTTTCCTTATAAAACAACCATAAATATTCTGCCTTGGACAGCAGGTTAAGATACAAGAAATGAGTGGCATAGGATACCAAACCTGTCGTTTAGAGAAACGCAGGCAATACGGTAAGGTTGAATATGAATAAAAATAGAAGAGATGAAAAGCCTGTATTATAAAGCAGCGTGTATTTCAGCTGTAATGAAAGAATTGGCCAAGTATAACTTGAGGCTTGTTGCTGCAGCAGTAATGCCAGCCTTATGATGCCCTGAAGCATCCAATTGCAAAAGATTATCAAATGGCAATTGGGGGGAGGGGGTTCATTTGGTTTGTATTTTATTTTCACTTTGTCCTTCTTGAGCTAGTGCACAAACTGAAATATAGTTTAAGCATTTCCCAGCTTATCAACATTTTTCTGAATTTTAAATACACACAGTTTGCACACATTAGGGGGAAATGAACAAAAAAATTAAAATACAATAGGGAAACTTGCATGCAGAAATAAGACTATATTTAAAATGGGTATAAAATATATATATTTGAACTCCACTATAATGGGCAATTCTTCATAGACATAACCATTTGGATTACAGATAACAGATAATCAGAGTTGGAAGGGACCTTGTAGGTCATCTAGTCCAACCCCCCGCCCAAGCAGGAGACCCTACACCATTTTCGACAAATGGCAGTCCAATCTCTTCTTGAAAGTCTCAAGTGATGGTGCTCCCACAACTTCCAAAGAAAAGCTGTTCCATTGTTGATTGTTCTCATTGTCAAAAAGTTTCTCCTTATTTCCAGGTTAAATCTCTCCTTGTTCAGTTTCCATCCATTATTCCTTGTCTGGCCTTGGTGTTTGTTTAGACACTACTACTATGATGCACCATCTAATAATAACCCTTTGAAGTAGTTTTGTTTTTACCTGCTGAAGAAGTGTCCTAAAGATGCTTTTTCAAGAGGCAACTAGACTTTCTTGGTTTTGTTTTGTTTTTGAAGACGTTTCGCTTCTCATCCAAGAAACTTCAAATTTGGCAGCTTCTTGGGATTAGAAATGAAATATCTTCAAAAAACCCAAGGAAGTTCCGTTGCCTCTTGAAAAAGTACTTTTGGAGCAACCATCACCTGGATCTCCATAGACACTCCTGAAGAAGTGCATGCAAAATGGCTATTGTGTAAAGATACTTTTGCCTCAGGTGTCATAGCAAGCATTCATTAATCCTGGAAGACTAGGAAAAAGCAGACACAAGTTAAATCACAAAGAGTATAAACATTATTTTATAAAAATTATTTGTGCCATGGGCAATCAACTGTTGTGCATTGTATCATTTGAGTCTTTTACTACAGATTCTAATCCACGTCTGAATTTTTTTGTCAAGTCAAGGAATTAAACTAAATAGTGTTAGGAGATTTGTGATTTAATCACTGAGTCTAATCCAGGGAAGCCAGTTATCAGGAGCTCTTAGGTAGCTTAGAAATTGCTTATCTTGCTTCTTTCCAGAATGGTTCAAGCCTGAATATCGCATGTAAATGGCCTTGGTCACCCTAATTGATTAGATCATCATGGGGAAAAGATAAGGGAGCAAAACCCTGTTGGCATGATTCTGTCAGGGAGCTGAAAGTTATGGTGGTTCTATTTCTCTGGGTGCTATCAGACCATTTTGGGAAATTTCTTGGGGGTCCTTCAAGAAGGCCTCTCATGTTATTTAATATAAAAACCCAGAGGTTTGGAGCTGTCATAAATATGGCAATACTTAGCTATATTTCTTTCATGTGCTTTCATGGCTTGATATTTCCAGAATCTCCACATGTCCAGGCTGTAAGGGACTGGGTAAATAGTTAACCAAAACTGAATTCAAACAGTATCAATAATACATAGACCTTCTGTCAAGGTTGCATTGCCTTTTACAGAGCATACAATATTCACAGTATGGTGTCCTCTTGGATCCAAAAATGACACTGAGCAATCATTTAACATTAGTGGCAAAGATACACATGTAATACAGGATAACTACAAATCTGTGACAAGATTGACCTGAAAAAATCAGAGGTCTCCTTTCATGAAAGAGATGGACTAAGTTTGGTGATTCATAAAATGGTAACCTGAGGGCTGTACAGTAATAGGTGTATGATGAGGTATCCTTTGAAGATATCTAAAATTGGAATTGGCCCATCAAATTAGAAGCAGAATAAAACTGAATTTGATAGGGTCTTCTATTTCTGGCCAGATTGCTGTGCTTTTTTAAAAAAGTTTAAACATGAACAAACACAACATAAAAACATCAAACCATCTTACAAATATGTACATACAGTGTGTCGGTTGGTTTACAAATTGTTTTGTGCTTCCATTTTGTAGTCTTCAATTAGAATTACATTGTATATGTTCTCATATTGTCAATCAAATATTCCTAAATACATTAATATAATTGTTAATCATTACTATTATTCATTCAGTTTTACAAAAATAATCCATATTTTACTAAAATAAATATGTAATATGAGTCAGGTATCTGATGACATTTCCAACATTGTTTGCAGACTTGTTCTTGAACGTTCTTGCTGGGGAAAAATGCCACCTGTAAAACATCTATGTACAAATTTTTCTTTATATGCTGTTGACATTGTCATTTTATAATTTTGAGACCACAATTTTTGCTGTTTCTCTAAATCAACCCCATATCCAAAATTCTTCCCCCAAGCAAGCATAGTTTCTTTAACTTTTTCTTCTTCTAGTTTAATTTCTAATAAATATCCATTCAGTTTTTTAATCATCTTTTCATCAGTATCTGTCAAAATCTTATCTAAATCAGTCAATTTGTCATAGAAACCTTCTGTTTTAGAAATATTATTCATACCTAGAATGTTTTTGCGCACATGAAAACCAATTCATCTTTATACCTTATTCCTCTAGTTTTGTATATATTTAAGTTCACCCTTTTCATTCAATATATTTCTACCATATCTCAACTGTTTGTTCCATTTTGTATATTATAGGTATAAGAAATGTTTCATAGTTCGATAGCCAGACCGGAATTTTCAAATAACATTGCCTTTAGTCTTCTCCCAATTTAACACACAGAGACTCCCGTATATAACGTCTTCTAAAAGTACCCTTGTGTTTTAGTTTCCTTTATACTAAAAAAAGCATACCACCTCAAACAACAGATCATGTCCTTCTAATGTCTGAGCAATCTAGCATTTCTTTAATGTTGATCCAGTCTTGACCCACATCAAAATTTGTAGCTTGGGAGTACAGAACTCTCCAATTAGGCAAAACCAAATCCCTCTTCTTATAATTCAGGCATCTGTGCCAAAAGTTTTAAATGTTTTTCTAGCTTTTTTACCTTGCCCATATATATTTCAACACGATTTTATTTTAAATCTTCAAAATAGTATTCTTTCAAGCCGAATTGGAATTGTTTGGATAAATATGAAATTCTGGGTAATATATTCATCTTGATTGTGATATTCTTCCTATTAATGACAGCTTGTAAATTTTCCCATTATTGCAAATCTAGCGCTAATCTGCCTGCTTAAGTTTAATATCAGTTATTCTCTTTTAGTGTCCTACATCTTGCTGTCTTGCTGTCAAATGTATCCCCAAGTACTTGATCTTATTTGTGACCTGGATTTTCAATACATCCGCCAGTTCTTCCTTTTGTCTTGATAACGTATTCTTTGTCAAAATCTTCGTTTTGTCTTTATTTATTTTCAAACCAGCCACAGATTGCTGTGCTTTTGTTAGTTAACTATTTAACTGTTCATATCATTAAAATATGAAAATTATTACCTTCATTTATTTCTTTCTTCTTTACTTCCTCTTTTACCACTTTAGGTGTCAAGGGAGATACAGAGTTCTGGTTCTTGAACTTCTGGTGGGCTCCACCATTATTATTTGATGTTGTCTCTCCCATCTTCTGCCTTTGTCTCAGTGCTTCATGTACTTTGTCCTTATCTTTTTTTATATGACATGTATAGGTGCCCAAGAATTTCAAGTCATTCTCTCCAAGTGAGCAAAGAATTTCAAGTCATTCTCTCCAAGTGAGCAAACATTTAACTTGCTGTTTTAATATGTAATTTAAAGTTGCTTCAATTCCTATGTTTATTTATTGGTTATTATTATTTGAGATAATTTACTGGATAGTATTTGAGATTCATTCCTAATGTTTGACTTTGATCAATACAACATTCCTAATATTTGACTTTGATCAATACAGTATTTATTATTTAGTGTTATATATTAGGTCTATGCTAAGCTTCATATGGTTTTTCGATTTAAAGAAAATTCAGTCAAATTACTGTGTTGTAGCAAAACAAAAAACTTATGTTTTTACTTACCAAAATAGTTTTTGCATAAATTCTCTTCAGCTGCTTCTCTACTACTTCAGACATATGTTGTGTATATATAACAGGCACAGAAGAAACTTGCCTTGATGTAAAGCAAGCCAGGGAGAATTAAATCCACCTTGATATTTATAAAGTAGATTATTTTCCCTCTATGCTTCGCAGTACATCCTAAAATGGATTAGATCAATTTTATGCATGTATATTAGGTATACTTTGTTCTGCATGTTGCCTTGAGAGTATTTATGACTTTAAAGATGGGTTAAAATTGCTGTGGTTTGTCTAGTGTTACTTTCAGATCAGGATCTATATGTGGTTTCCGTATAACAAGTGTGGATCTCTGTCGGTTCCATCTCTGGTGATTAGACTAGAATCAGCATAGGATTGAGTAGTTTTAACTTGGTTAAAAAAGAAATTAACGAGGCTCACTTTGAAATATGACCACACTTTAAAAAAATTGCATGGACAATAGTACCATTAGTGAATATACATTGTCTTCTAAGACAGGTGTCTCCAACCTTGGCAACTTTAAGATTTGTGGACTTCAACTCTCAACTTGTGCAAATACTGAATGGAGTTATAGCAAGAACTGCCTTAAGTTTTCTCTTTATTGTTATTATTTGTAGCATTATTTAAGTAGTATTTATTAAATTATTTTTATAAAATAAATGTTGTGGAGGTATTGATGAACAATTTGAAACATCATGAAGGGATTGGTGAACTGAAGAGTTTGGGGATTGCTGCTTAAAGCATTGGGGAAATCTTGCAAAATTCCAAGCAGGTTAATGAAATACACCATTGCTTCAGTTTTAAACCTGACTTATACAACCATATCCAAGGAGATAATAAAACGAACAAACATAAACATATGTAGTCAGTTTAATTATATATGCTGCATAACAAATTCATTTTCTCATTGTGCTGCATATTTAAAAGCCTGCCTCTTTAATTTTCGTTAGTTTACACCATTTGAGCCATTGGGAATATTAATCTAAGCTAAATATATTTTCCATGGTTTGTAGTACTATTTTTTTTTATTGACCTGGTTTTTTGGGTCTAAAATAAAGGTTCAGGAGCTATGAATAGAATTATTAAGAAGGAAAGAATGTTGATTCATTTCAGTTGTGTGTCTAGTTGTTTGTTACAGCTTAAATTATAGTCGATTGTGTGGAAAGGGACAGATTTCACAAGGATAGGAAAACCTTGTGCTTGTCACACAATTTTGAGAAGTATAATAGCTTTACTTTAAAAAGAGATGGTAATCTTACATAGAACTTAAAGAACCCTTTAAGGGTTGATGCCTTTTGGATTTAAACAGATTAGTGCTATGAATATCCAAAAAATAAGTAAGCGCGTGCTCACCAAACTGGTTGTTATACCGGTTGAATCCCATTACAGCTGAATATTCATTATTCATGAATCTATTTCTTTCAAAATTAGACATAAATGAGTCATATGTTTGTTTGGATGGCAAGTTTTACCATGAGATCCGGAAGTATTGTACTTTGATCTTCTGGGATCGTTCATTTTACATGGTGTTTGTTTTAATATAATGGATAAGAAGGCTTTATTTAAAATCAGAGTCATAGTCACTGTGTATCCTACTTAGAAATGTTATCCATTAATGCAGTCCTATTTGTCCCACAGAGTTCTTCTGTGGAAATCTGGCTGTCAGTTTTGGAACAACCTGGTCCATGGTCATCTCTATCTAGGTCAGGAGGATGGGGCTCCAGCTCTGGTTATAGTTGATGATGATCTGTGATCAAGCTTTATTTGTTTTTTGTTACTTTCTCTTGGTCCTGATAGATCTATATGCTGTACAAGTAGTCCTTGATTGATCAAAATGGAAATTTAGAGACTATAACTCCATTCAGTATTTGCACATCCTATATATTTGATGCATTAGAGATTGCAACTATGGTATGCAAAAAACAAACTATGTTCTTCAATTTACTTTATTAGATAAGAACACTTAAGAACTCATAGGGATTTCTAAGGAAGGGGTATTCTTTATTAGGGCTACATAACATTGAACCCTGGATGAGGGCAATTTGTTTAAAGTAAGCCCAAGAATACAAGGGATTTTTATTATTTTTTAATTACAGGAGAAGTAATATATCCATGGAGAAAACCTTGGTTAAATGACAATGTATGGTGCTATCTCCCACAAGCAGCAGCATCACTGATAGGTTTGTTTAGAGCCCTTTGAGTGACAATCACCTCCTTGTCAGCTCTATATAAAAAGTGTCCCAAGTTCTTTCTCCTTTCATTGCTGCAGAAACTACAGCATAAATGTGGGAATTATTTGTAGGAAAGGCAGATGGAATCAAAGATATAAGAGCATCTTATTATTTGTGTTCACATTTTTCTTTTTATTCAATACTCAAGGTTTTTTTAGTGCAGCTTAAATGATATAATAAAACTGAATCCAAACAATATAAGCCACTATAAGCAGAGCAGTACAATCACAAATTCTCTGGTTCAAGCCATAATTAGCTGCTGATATTATTACACATGCAACAAAATAAAATCATTATTAATATTATTATTTGTTAGATGCGTCTTATGTAGAGTAGGTAGATTACCTAGAAAGCAGTGGACATTGCTGAACAGAATAACAGAGTTGGAAGGGACCTTGGAGGTCTTCTAGTCCAACCCCCTGCTCAAGCAGGAGACACTATACCATTCCNTATACCATTCCAGGAGGAGTTGGTCTGTGAGGGGATCCTGCTCTAGATCAGGGGCTCAGTCTCCTTCCTGTTTGTTCCTCGTCATTCAATAACTATGTCACCAGCTACAAGCCATTTCATTTATCAGCAAAAATAACTTCTATTCAATTTAACATCCTCTCTGTGATTATACAATTTTTGGGGGCATGATATATAAGTGTAGAAACTTGCTGTGACAGACATTGGTATATGCCCTATAAAAAATAAATAGCTTGAGATAAGGAGCAAATATATAGACTACTGTTGGAAGAAATATCCTTCTGGGTTCAGTTCCAAGTGGGGACAAAAGACACTGGAAACATGGTGACTGCTTGGAAAGATGGTTTAATGGTGGATAGGATCACATGCCTTGGGTGAAGAAAGAAGTGCTGACATGCTGATAGTGCAATTGTTTTATGCCCTCTGTTGGACTTTGAATTTGAGCTTGTATTCTGATTGATTGTCAGTCTCCCATGGGGCCATGCAGAGGCAATTCTGTAGGCTGTTCCGAGTCCCAGGCTTGGTTGAGCCTTTCTGGATGATGAGGTAATGAAAGGGCTTTGGGCATTTCCTATTATAGCTTTACCTGGAGTAGATCTTTGTTATGTAAAATAGACTGGCCGAGGTCAGAGTAATGTCCCATTAGCAAAGGGGGGATGGCTGAGTTTCTGCTTCTGAGTTTCTCTTCTTTTTAGGGGAAATATTCTGCCTTTTTAATATTTCCTAGGATATTTTTCTAGGAGTGGAGTGGGTGCTAACTTCCTACACTTCATAGCAATTGATGGCTATTTAGCAGGAAGAAGCAAACAATGAAGCAGACATTGGCTGTGAATACAAGGTGAATGGAACCATAAAGAAGTAATAGTTGAATGAGGTTAGAAAGAACATTTTGCAGGCCATCCATTCTGACCCCATTTCATGTTTGAAGTATGGAAATAGCAATTGTCTCATTATATCAGGATGAGGATATTACCCAGGATCTTTCTGGGGTTATTTCCAAGTAGAGAAGTCCTTGTCATGAAATCTCAGTTGCTTTCCAGGCATAAGTATGAGCAAGAAATTCCCTCCTTACCTCTTTTTCTTTTTATCCCTTCCTAGCTGGCAGGGATAAAGATGGCAACTTTTCTTGGAGGAAAGTTTATTAAGGGGTCTTATCCAAAACCAAACATTCTTTTTCTGCAGTAAAACAAAGTAAGTAAGTAAAACAAAAAGATACCTGGGATTTAATGCTTACTGCTGCTATGCTATATGTGATTTGAGACACAAAATAATAATTTCTCTCCTCCTTTTTGCATTGTAGGTCCTATTCATGGGTCCAAATAAAAGAATAGATTTGAAAATCATTATTATTGGAGCTTTGGGGTAAGCATATTTTAAAAATCTTTTTAAAGATGCATTTCTCTCTCTCATCCCGAACCCTCATTTTATTCTCATAATAAGTTGGTGAGATAAGTTAAGGAGACAGAAAATGAGAAAATGGAACTGGCTGAATTATTTGAACTGGGACATCCCTTCCGACTTTGGCTTTCTAGTGACTATCCCAGAAGTGTTTGCTTGTTTATGTAATTTTGATGGATTCTCATTTTACAGCAGTGATTGTGGGTGACATACAAAACTAGCAGTTACAATGATACCCAACTGGGATAGTACACCCCAGACATAAAACCATGCCAACAGCATAACTCATCTAACCTCCAGGGCAAGAGCAAGACAGCCAGGCTTCAGAGCCTTACAAGGAATAACAAAGTCTGGATCCTCTGGATCTCCAGAGGGATGTTGTTCCACACAGAAAGAATGACTCCAATAAGATGACATTGTTGAATAGACGGAACCTGGAACATGCCCTCTCTAGTGGGATTGATGTAGAGCAGGAATGTCAAACACATGTCGTCACATTGTTGTCACGTGATGTGTCGGGACTTTTTTCCCCTTCGCTAAACCAGCGGTGGGCATGGCCAGCACATGACGCATCTGGACCACAGGCCGTGAGTTTGATACCCCTGATGTAGAGAGTACTTAGTGGAGCAATGTAACAAGTAAGAAAAATGACTTGGACAGAGATATGCAAAATCCATTGCTAAGGCAACAAAGGATTAAATGTATATTTAAGTCCACAGCAAGCAGACAGTATTCTATTAGGATAATATGCTTCTGCAGCTCAAATGCTGCCTTATCCCTACTGCAAATAGGAGGAGGAGGTAGTACACAGTCAGACTGTATCTATCCACTAGGTAGACCAGGCCAAGTAATCAAATTCACAGGAAGGTTAAAACTACTTTTGTTTGTTGTAATAGAATCTTGCAAGTTTAAAATAAGTTGAGATAATGGTATAATTTTTTTCAACATTGGAAAGAGGAAAGAAATATTTCCATTAGAAATGAAAGTAGATTCACATACTGAATTACGTAAAGTTAGAATGGGAAAAGAGGAACTTTTGAGGATTTAAATTTCAGACATTTGTAAACAGAATGGAAAAAAACATGGAATTGCAACTTGAATATGCTACATAATATTCACTAGCAAATCTTTATTTATTACTTCTATCTTACAGTTCTGGCTATTTTTTTTTCACCTAAGGAAAGAGAATTCTTTTCTCTAAGGAAAGTAGAAGGAGTAAATTTTAAAGAATAGGCAGGTGCAGTTTAAAGACTCCATAGTCTATTTGCTAGATAATCCTCATCCATAAGTTGTCTGTTTCTTGTTACTGATGAATCATAAACTTACATTTGGGGGAAATGTATATTAAAAAAAAAAATCCCCACATTTCTGAACTGCCCATTTCCCTCAGAGAGAAACTGGGTGGTTTACAATAGAATGTTAAAATACAATTATTTTTAATTAAATGATGCATATACTCTAAGAAAATGGAATTTCATGTCCATGAATACTTAAAATACTATTTCAGTTCTTGGAATTCCGTCTTTCTAAGACAACGTATAATAACTGTATAATATTTTTTTAAAAGGATTGATGATAGATATGTAAAATGCAACTGACAGTATATCATAAAATGTTCAGTTTCTTTTTTACAATAAATCCTAATATTTTTTTTAAAAAACCACCATAAATAAAATCAAGGAAAATTATGGATGTGACAGATGATTTTTGTGATTCAAGAAAGGTGCTCCTTAAGAAACCCTCCCTATCCGGATATATTAGTTTACAAAAAAGTCCTTTGACATATAACCATTGTAGTTAACCTGTTTTAAAAAAAGATCAAACTACAAAGTACATGAATGTGCCATGGATTTATGATCAGTTACTCAGAAAGAAAATGGAATTTCTACTTGCTGACGCTAAAAGAAATATTACACTACAGCTGTCCACTTTTTGCTACTACTATCACCAGATTGAGTTAGCAATTTGTTGGTGATATGCTAGAGATCAGTTAAATAACAAAGCAGGCAAACTGAATGTTTGGGTTTTTTAAGTTGTCTGTAGTTACTACTGTACACTTGTTGCTATTTGCTTCCAATTAAACTATCCATAGGATTATTTTGTCAATGACATATCAATACGTGCAAATACAGGTGAAACTTAAAAAATTAGAATATCGTGCAAAAGTTCATTTATTTCAGTAATGCAACTTAAAAGGTGAAACTAATATATAAGATAGATTCATTACATGCAAAGACAAGATATTCAAAGCCTTGATTGTCATAATTGAGGTGTTTTATGCTTACAGCATCATTGGAAAACCCCACAAATCCACAATCTCAGAAAATGTAGAACTATGACATGCAATCATAAAAACAGCGATTGTACATAGAACAATATTTGGATCTCTGAAAGTCATTAGCGTACATATGTACTCAGTACTTGATTTGAGCCCCTTTTGCCAGCAATTTTGCAGCAACTTACTGCCTCAGTGCGGCGTGGCATGAGCTTCAGCGCCTGTGGCAGCTGCTCGAGGTGTATATGGAAAGCACCAGATGCTTCAATAACGGCCTTCAAGCTTCTTCTGCATTGTTCGGTGTCGTGTCTCTCAATCTTTCTGCTTGGCAATGCCCCATAGATTCTCTATGGGTTCAGGTCAGGCGTGAAGTTTGCTGCCAATCAAGGCACAGTAAGGTCCCACAGTCATTGAACCAGGTTTTGGTGCTTTTGGCAGTGTGGGCAGTGCCAAGTCCTGCTGAAAAAAAGTCAGCATTCCTCATAAGCTCCGTTCTGCAGAAGAAGCATGAGAGTGCTCCAAAATCTCCTGCGTAGCATGCTGCGTGACCCTGGACTTAAAATGAAGCACAGTGACCAAACACCGCAGATGACATACATGGCTCCCCCAAATCAACACAGACTGTGAAACCTTCACCACTGGACTCCCAAGCATCTTGCAGCATGTGCCCTCTTCCATTCTTCTCCAGACTCTGGTCTTGGTTTCCAAATGAGATGCAAAAGTTGCTCTCATCCAAGAAGAGGACTTTGGACCATTGAGCAACAGACAGTTCTGTTTTCTTTAGCCCAGTAAGCATGCCTTCTGACATTGTTTGTTGCTCAGGAAGCGATTTGAACAAGAGAGAATACGAACATTTGAGCCCGCTCCCAGGGATCTTCTCTGTGGGTGGTGGCTCTTGATGCACTGACTCCAGCCTCCATCCCACTTCCTTGTGAAAGTCCCCAACACTTCTTGAATGGCCTTTCCTGACAGCTCTCCAGGAGTGTGTCTTCCCCCGCTGCTTGTGCACCTTTTCTCCACACTTTTGCCCTTCCACCATAACTTTCTATTTAATGCGCTTTATACAGCCACTTGGGAACATTCAGCGTCTTTTACAATTATGTTGTGAGCTTTCCCTCCTATGGAGGGTGTCAATGATGGTTTTCTGTCCACAACTGTTTCAGTCAGCAGTCTTCGCATGATTGTGGATTCCTACTGACCAGACTTGAGAGACCATTTAAAGGCTCAGGAACCCTTTGCAGGTGTTATGGACTTAATTAGCTAATTAGAGTGGGACACTTAGCCTAGATATTGAACCTTTTCACAATATTCTAATTTTCTGAGATTATGATTGTTGGGTTTCATGAGTTGTATGCCATACATCATCTCAGTTATGACACATCATGGCTTGAAACTCATATTGCTTTGCATGAATGCAGTCTATCTCATATATAGGTTCACCTTTTAAGTTGCATTACTGAAATAAATGAACTTTTGCATGATATTCTAATTTTTTGAGTTTCACCTGTATATCGGAAACTAATTAGATGGAATCATTTCTTTGAAATCAATATTTGAACCCTCAAATTCATTGTTGGTACAATTTGAAATAGGTTTTGAGTTATTCCCACAACCACCACCCCAATAAACTGTTATGGGTACTTTTTTAATGTTTTCTAAACTGCTATGAGTGTGTGTTGATGTAGTGGTATATAAGTAGCAAAAAAATAAAAATATTTGTTAGTAAGTACTGTATATTATTTATTTCTAAAGAAATGGTCACTAAAAGTCCACATAAACTTGCTAGCAGATAATCATCCCATTATAAGTTTGTAGCTTTTCTTTTTCTTTTTTTCCCCACAAGAATCTTGTTGTGAGAGCAGTCTGAGAAAGTGATTTGGCACCCAACAAACCTCTGAGTGAGATGGACTACAACAAGGCTCTCCCCATTTGGAGTTCAGCACTTTCACCATTATGCCACACCGGTTCTCATTGCACCATTTGCCATATAATGTTTTGAACATCCATATTTTTCTTCTGAAGCTGGGAGAGTTGCAGGGAAAGAAAATTTGCTGTCCCTAATCTAGTGAGAATTATTGTATTCAATTGAGTTTATATTTCTTTTAAAATGTTTGCATATTGATCAGAGATCTTCCATTGCCTATTCACTGTCTTGCAGATGAAGCAACTAGAATATGCCAGGGTAAATATGGATGTTGTATAAGAAAATTTATACATTACAACAAGCAGATATCAGGAGACAAACCAAAGATACAAATGGTGTTCTGGACAATAAGAAAGTGCCTACTTGCAAAAATTACAATAAAGAGAGCCTGCTAAGTTTAAGAAGAGATCGCAGTCCAAATATATAATTAAAATGGCAACTCTAGGTGTTTTTGTTGGCCAGTACCAGTCAGATATGTTATAGTGAACATTTTCACTTACCCACAGCAGGTGAAGAATCTAATACTTGCTATTCAGATCCCAAATCCTGGATCATTAAACAAATAAACCGGAATGATACCACCATTAATACATAGAATGAAATGTCCAGACCATTCTGTTTTGGACATCAAGAAAGTCACATCTTCTATAAATTATATAAAAACCTAGTGAGGAGATGATTTCATGTTTGTTGCTTGCAGAACAGATATAAAAGTAATTGACACAGGGTCTGAGACAAGACCATGCTAATCAACTAAATTTTATAAAGACTATAACTAAATAGTTCTAACATTTCTACAGACTTATTTTAGTATTGACAATAACTGATTAAGATTAGGATTAGTCTTTGATTAGGATATTCTAATTTCATTAGTTCAAGTGAAACAAAACATGAATGGACAGTCTTTAAAAAGTTTGAATCCAAACTTGCTGAAATGAAATTTGTGTATGTGTTTTTTCTTTCACCCCAGGGTAGGAAAAACCTCTCTTCTCCATCAGTATATTCACAAGAGATTTTATGAAGACTATCGCACCACTCTGGGAGCCAGTATTTTGTCCAAAGTTATGGAAGTAGACCACACACCACTGAAATTGCAGGTGACAGAAGTTTCAGTGTCTCAGATTTCTTATTTCATGGTTAGCCAAATATTTATAGCTCAGTCAAATGTACTGTAAAGAAAGGACAGATATTGTGAAATATTTTCATATGTTTATATTACTTTTGACAGCAAATTTCCAAGAGAGACCAAAGCTTATGACATTGTAGAAAGAAAATCTTGTTAGTCTATGGTGGAAAAAAAATCAGGAGGAGTCTGGTAGCAGGCATCTAATGAAGTGAACTGCAACTTTCACAATTACGTGCTTTTCAATAAAATTTGTTAGAAAAGGAACTATCAGATGCCTTCAGAGCTTAAGAATATTTGTAATTGCATCTGTCACTAAAATGCTGACTTTGTTAATGTTTTCACATAGTCACCTTTAAAGCATTGGGTATTCCAATGGCCTTTTGGTTTTCCTTTGAGAAGAGGAATCACTTTCCTATATGTCAGTGACCTATTGGGAGAAGAGGTGGGAGTTCAACAGCATAGCAGTCTTTTGCTATCTGATTGTCTCAGTAAGCACCATTTTCTTGATATTTCTTAATTGATAACACCACATCAGAGGTCAATATTCATATTCCAAATAAATAATTAAACCTTAATTATTATCATCCGTAGAACTGAACCTGCTGCTCATTCATTCACACTCTTTTCTTTCCCTGAAATATGTGGCATGGCTTGTTCAGAAATTTCTCTCAGTATCAAGCAAGGGAGTCTTTGCTTGTGTTTTTCAGTGTGCCTTGCAGATAGCTCCGTTTGACTGTCTTTTTTGCTTAATATTAGGAAGGAAAGAGACATTATAAAGGAAGGGTATCAAACTCAATTTCACAGTCCGCATCAGGACTGTGGTTGACTTCGGGGGGCCGGTTGGGTGTGGCCGACTGGGTGAGTGTGGCCATCTTGACACCACTCACTGGGTGTAGCCAACTGGGTGACATGGCCAGCTTGATGCCAGTCCCCAATTGCTGGCATGTTTCCTCTTCACACTGGGTAGACCAGGCTGAAGCCATGCTGGCTTAATGTTTCCTCTTTATACTGGGTAGACTGGGTCAAAGCTGCATTGGGTACACCAGGCTGAAGCGTTGCGTGTCGGCCCCTTACATTTTCCAGGATGGCCCTGTGGATTGGATTTTGATACCCCTGTTATAAAGCAAAGCATCCACTTCGGGTACCCTTTCACTTTATATGAATGTCTTTTTTTTTTTTTTTTGTTAAAAATTTTATTTGGGTTTTCACAAAAACATAATACAAGTAAATTTCTTTTTTTTTTTTTTTTTTTTAGAAATAGCATGGTCCTGGGTTATCACTTCTCCATAAGACACAAACTCAATTTTCATATTTGTGTCTTTGTGTTCTATTCCATATCTCTACTATTTTAACATTTCCTCAATAATTTTTCCCTTCCCTTAGTTTTCTCAACCTTCTTTTAATTATTTAATTCCTTTTTAATTCAGTTATATATATCTTTTTCTAAGTTTCAATATCTTTCTAATCATTATATTTATACTTTTGTCTGTCCTGTTTCAATTTCATATTTTCTTTTCTCATTAAACAAAAATTTCCCCTGTAGTTACTGATTGGAGTATGACACCTTTGTAGCTTTTAAGTTTTTGGTCCGTTCAACTCCTTATTTTAAACTTCAATTTATGCCTTTACAATTATAACATTCAGTATAACACATAACTCCTAGTCGAGTTCTGCTTGGTACATTCTTAAAATACACACTAAGTTCTTAAAGAGAAAGTATATATATACAATAATAAAATAAAATACTATATTCTATTCCAATTCAACTCTATCATTAATGTTATTATAATCTTTAACATCTTTAAACCATTTTCTTGTTCAATATGATATCATACTTCCTTAGGAACACAATATTTCCAATAATTTTTTCATATTTCTTCATATTCCTCTTCACTTAAATTTTTATAAACACATTAGTAATAATTAGTGTTCCCCCCTCCTTTTCCTTAATTTCATTCTCTCATTCTTCTTTCACTTATTTATTAACAAACATTCCATTACATTACAATAAGTATTTTATCTATCATTTATATCACACTTTTTTCATATTTTCAAAGTTCATTTCTATTTCTAATATAACAATACTATCTTATGTATACCCTTGTAGAATCTCCTTTTTAATTAAGTTTTCACCGATTATCTCTGTGTCTTCTAAATAGGCTTATATCTTTAATCCTTGTACGTTTTCCCTGTTTCTCTATATCCTGTTTCTGTCCTTTATAATTTCTTTTTCCTTTTCCCTCTCTGCCTCTTCTTCTCCCTTTCCTTTTTGACCCCTTGTCTCTCTAATTCTGATTCTCTCTTCTGTAATCCTCTCTCTCTGTTTCTTCCCAATGTTGTAATTACTTTTCAAACTATTCTTTTTTTGGTTGTTTTTTCAGATCTTAAATTTTCGCTCTCTTTCCCCCTTTGCTTCTTTTCCCCACATAGAATTAATGGTCATTGAAGATGGTCTACTTTGTCCACCCTTCTTGTTCTATTAGCATTTCTTGTTGTTTCTCATAGTTCAGGATCTCCATTTCTAAAATTGAAATGCAAAGCCACCTCTTCCTTCTTGTGCATCTTCTTTCTGTTTTTTTAAGTTCCATTTTCAATTCTTCCAAGAGTGATACCATTTAAAAAACTTTTAAACAACCATCCGATTAATTTTAGTCCTTTAGATCAATAACCCAAAATCCAAATATCACCAAATAACCCAAAGCTGTTTCTTCTTGTTTCTTTTTTCCCACTTTCTCTTCCTGGGTTCTATTATCTTGTTACAAAGTTTCAGTTAGAAGGTATCTTTTAGGAATCTTGTTAAAGTTTCACCTGTTTTTCCTTTCAATTCCAGGTGGTTTCCTCATTTTTCCAGATCCCACCCTATTGTTTTTTCCTTTTCTATCCTCTCTTCTTTTAAAAAGTTTTTGAGAGTCCAGAAATCTTTATTATTCCTTTGATATTTATTTTCAGCTTAAATGCCTGTTAATGTCAAAGTAGATTTTAGCTGGTTTCTTGCTTAAATCTCTTAGTTGTCAGTATGGGGAAGGAAAGAAAAAAACCCCAAATCCTTTCCCTTCCCTCTCTCATTCGGCGCTTCAAAGTCTTCTTTGGGACAAATGATTCTTTATAATTCAAATTTCAGTGTACCTTATATTGTTGCTTTTTCAGTTTGACCTGGTCAGCCAAAACTTTCTCTTCTTATCTTCCTCCTGCACATTCTTTTCCAGTTGAGTTCTTTGAGGTGGCCATTTCTGACCACTGCTGGCACGAGCAACCGCCTTCGGGAAAGGGAGTAATGGCCAGCTGGGGAGGAGAGATGCGGTTCTCCTCAACCCTGCTGGCAGTCTACCCCCTCTTCACCACCTCCAAGGGGTGGCTTAGCTAGAAACCAGCCGGCTCAGGGCCCTCCAGCAGTGAGCACAGATCGAAACCGCGCACGATCGTGCATTTCGGTCTGTCGCTGAAGAGACTCAATCCGGAAGTCCTATATAAGTCTTTGAGACCCACAGTAGCCCCACTAGAATGGTGAAGAACATTCCAAGGGTTAGTTTGCATTCTGATATGTAGGGATTTTGAAAATATCGCTCTTCATTATAAGATCCATTTTGTGAACAGGTAAATATATCCTGGTAGTCATGTGGTGAGTGTGCTTATCACATACTTCAGACTTCCAAATGTGGACCTCACATCCCAAAGTTTCCTAACTCTGCTGCAATGGTTACTGTACTAATGTTAATGCAGAAAGACTTCTTGTCAATTGTAGATAGAGGGATAAAATACAAATACAATTGAATTGAATTGTAGAATAGTAATATTTTTGACACTGCAAATACTAATGCTTGTATGTTCCTCCTCCTTTAGATTTGGGACACTGGAGGCCAGGAACGATTCCGGTCTATTGTGTCTACATTCTACAAAGGTTCAGATGGTTGCATGCTGGCTTTCGATGTCACAGATATGGATTCTTTTGAGGCCTTGGATGTTTGGAGGAAAGATTTTCTTCAGAAAGTCAACTCTACAGAACAAGGCTTCCCAATGGTTGTGCTGGGAAACAAAATTGATCTGAAAGATCGACAAGTAAGAGCTGGAAGTAGAAATAGGGATGGAAGTTAAAAATAAAGCTCTCCAATCAGGATCTGAAAACAAATTTTCAGTTTGTTCTCAGATAATAAACATAAAGAAAAACTAACATTTTTGTAACACAAAGAATTATTTGCCCTTATTATTATATATAATTATTATATCCCCTCGTATGTGATAGTTGTTTCCAGCTCTAGGGGGCAGTGGTCATCTCCGTTTCAAAGCTGATGAGCCGACACTGTCCGTAGACGTCTACGTGGTCATGTGGCCAGCATGACTAAATGCCGAAGGCGCACGGAATGCTGTTACCTTCCCATCAAAGTGGTTCCTATTTTTCTACTTGCATTTTTACATGCTTTCGAACTGCTAGATTGGCAGAAGCTGGGACAAGTAACAGGAGCTCACTCCGTTATGCGGCGCGAGGGATTCAAACCACTGAGCTGCCGACCTTTCTGATCAACAAGCTCAGCATCTTAGCCAGTGAGCCACCAAGTCCCTATTTGCATCTTTGCTGAATATTATAGGACTTTCCATCTCCACCTATTGAATATTGGAACTAAACTGTCTTTGTGCACAAGCCCTGCATTTCTGTGAAGTCCTTTTGTTAGATATTGACTCAAAATGGATAGGATCTTGTTGAGTGCTGAGTCTGGTCCCAGAATAATGCAAGAAATTTTGCAGTGGAGCTTCTATAGCAGATGATTGTCCAGCCCTTGGTTAAGTGCTTCAGGGAAAAAGATCTTCTGTATAAGTCTGAACCTACTAAAGTATAACTGTTTTTTAAGAAATTGTTCCTTATGTTTAAATGAAAAGTGCCCTTCTGCTAGATTGAGACCTGCATTAAAACAAATCTGCATACCATGTATTCCCTGTCCATTGGCTTATCTTCTCCAAGTAAAGCAAACATCTGTTTCCATCCCTGGTGTTTCAAAAATATATTTGTTTAACCATTATATAAAGCTTTCCGAGTGTAGCTCAAGATAACTTTATTATTGTTTACGTATTATATTATAATTTATTGCACATAACAAGGTATCATTTTTTTGCCATTTACTATTGCTTTAGCTTAGTGGCCCCCAACCTTTTGGGCACCAGGGACTGGTTCTGTGGAGAGAGGGTTTTCTGTGAATCATAGGGGGCATGGTTTTGTATGCTGTCTGCATCCCGCAGATGGGGTTTCACTTTTTTGTGTGGCCTGGTTGCTGGCATGTCACAGCCCGGTGCCAGTCTGTGGACTAGGGATTGGAGACTCCTGATTTAGCTGGTGTTGGCTTTCGTATACATCGAGTTCAAAGAACCTAAGATGTTGCAATATATTGGCATACTGCAGATAGTCCTCAACTTACCACTATAATTGAGCCCAAAATTTCTATTGTTAAACAAAACAGTTGTTAAATGAATTTTGCCCCATTTGCAAACTTTCTTGCCACAGTTGTTAAGTGAATCATTGCATTTGTTAAGTTAGTAATCCAATTATTAAGTAAATCTGGCTTCCCCATTGATGTTGCTAGTCAGAAGATTGCTAAATGTGATCAAATGGTCCCAGGACATTGGAACAGTCATAAGTATGAATTTTGATATCTGACCATTGCTGCAATGATCCTAAGTGTGAAAAGAAATCATAAGTCACTTTTTTCAGTGCCATTGTAACTTCAATCACTCAATGCAAGGTTGTAAGTCAAGGACTAATTCTCTATGCGGATCCAAGCCTTTTGCAATTGACAGATGGAAATTCTGCCCATGAGCAGATTTTCTAAGTGCCATCCAAGATTTATGATGTTACCTTATATATTCAATATTATTTATTATTAATATTCCATTATTTGGGGATGACAAATATAAACAGCATTTGCATTGCATTGCATGGCATTCATTTCATTCATTCTTGAAAGAAACAACTTTCCATGTAATGTTATATTTAGACCAGCTGATCAAATGCCTTTTATTTTTAGGTGTCCAAAGAGGTGGCTTCATCCTGGTGCAAGGAGAAGGATGTAGCCTATTTTGAAGTTAGTGCCAAAAATGATATTAATGTGGTACAGGCTTTTGAGACCTTGACAAGGCAAGCGCTATCAAGAGTAAGTGGCAAATTGCTTCTAAGAAATAGAAAATGTGTTCTCTTTTGTACAGCAAAGACATGCCTGCAATTCAGAATTAACAGTTCGTCCATGGTAGACTATAATCTTCAAAAGTATATGCCATATAACTACTATATTCAATTATTTAATTTGCTTTCTTCCAACAAACTTCTGAAGAACACAAAAAGGGAGAGGTTTGGAAAGGGAAGACTGATATAGCTACTAAACTCTCATGCCTTGGCAATTGCCATCCAAGATTAGTGAGACTGTCATTTAAATCATTAGCTAAAGGCTGATGTAATAGCTAAAATTAATTTTAAGCTGGCCTAAAGGTTGTACGTTGCTTTCCTTATCTCAGCAGTCCTCAACCTTTCCGGCTCTGTGGAACAGCAGCAGAGGGGATGGTTTTGCATGCCCCCATACACTGTTTGCACAAATGCAGCTTCACGCGCTTCCATGCCTGCCTGCCACTTGCACAGCCCAGTTCCTTACAGGATAAGGCCCAGTACCAGGCCGTAAACCAGGGATTCAGGACCCCTTTCTTATCTCATACATTTTGTACTAACTGGCCCTATGAAAAGCTCTGTCAAACATGAAACTTTAGAGCATTTTAATGAAGATGTTGTTTGATTGTGGATTTTAGTTTCCTTTTTTCCCCACTCTTGACCAAGTAAACGCCATCTGTTTTGCCAAATGAAACATGATGGATGAAGAGACTCTGTTTCACCACAAGGTGTTGCTGTTTTCTCACATTGCCATATGCACAAATGTAAAGATTTTCCTTCTACAGTCTGGTTCTTGGCTTTTTTCTTTGATGAATCACATGATTAGTGGATTTCATAAAAGCAGAAATCTATGACCAAAGTTACAGTGGGTAAGAAGGGTTTGATGCTCTCTGAACCATTTCCCAAAAAAACATGATAGCCTTGATTTTCCTGCAACTAATGATTTTGTATTATGTTAAACAATACATGTCTTTTTGCCTTATGCTTACATTGAGCAGGAATGTTCCTGGACTCTTCCAAAATACAGGTGATAGCACTGAAAATTTTATCCATTTTTAAACATATAATTTGTGATGCGTTGTTTTTTCTTCCTCCAAGCAACACAAAGTTCCTAGCTTTCAAACTTGCTTAAGAAGTTTAAGAAAGAGCTTTGAAATGAGAAAGAAATCTGCATTTGTGTGGTTCTATATTTCAGCAAAATGTATGGAAAATCCAAGTGACATAATGAAGAAGGCATAAAGCTTTTTCCAATTGGAAGGCTCTTAACAACATGAAAACAATCCAATTAAAACACATTGGACAACCAGCTTTCTTTGCCTTAAAATAACCTTGCTCCTTGTAATAAGAAAGGGAAAATAAAGCAGCACTAGAGCCAAAGTGAAAGCCATAAATTAAAAAAAAATGTTTTATAAATTCCATGAATGTACCAGGCAGTTGCACAATAAAATGCTCATCTGTCATTCCTCATATATCTATTTCTTAGGGGAGTTTTGTCTATACAGTTTTCAAATGATTGGCCAGGTAAATAAATGGTCTTATCCTGCAAAATGATTTTTTTTTTAATTTAAATTTTAGATTCATGTTTTTAATTATTTATATTTTTCTCTTAGTATCAAGGGGTGATTGAGAACTACCTAACTGAATCTATAAAGCTCAGTCCGGAAGATCAGCCTACAACCAAATGTTGCTGACATCCCGCAAAATGATTTTTGGATACAGTCTGAAAGTTGGAACATGGAACATCTGCTGCTACTGGGAATGCTGCCCATCAGGGTAAAAGATGAACTGATATAACAATATTGCCCTCTGGTATCCCAGCAAAGATGGAACAGACTGCTGGTGATTACTGACCACACAGACATTTAGGAATAAGCATCAAATATTAGGAAAATAGTTACCGAGTTGAAAGATTTAAGACCTTACTGTATCAATCAGATTCTTCTCAGATGCCACTTTGAAGTTCAGATCTATGTTCCAGAACTCTCCATGGAATGACCTGATCTCATATTGAAATTGACTCCTAGATTTTGTCATGTTCTTTTGGTAAAAGTATAGTAGGTAAAATCTGGTCAAGCTTGATGTTTTCTAGATTTAGCTTAATTCCCAGACAGCACATCTGAAGGTGCTAGAATGGGTTGGGGAAAGCTGATCTACATAGTTCAGGCACTGCTACTTCAATAATATACATATGTAGATATACATAGGTATAGGTATATGTCTCATTCCCACAAGTGTCATGTGAGATATGTTGAGTTAAGAAAGAGTAATTTGCTCAAGACCATTCAGTGTACTTCCATTGTAGAGAGATGACTAGAATCTGAACCTTGCATAGTCTAACATTCAACTCCACACTCAAATTCTCGTGTACAACTTGATTTCCCCTCTTGGTTCCTGCCTTTCAAAATGCAATGTTAACTTTGATTTTACAGCAGAAATGCAAAACTTTTAATATTTGTGTATTAATATTATACAGAATTGGAAACTAGAATCACATAGATACATGATTCTTTTTGCATAGAAACAGAGGCTCTTGAGCCAAAAAATACTGTAAAACTATAAACGTAGACTCCATTTTCAGGGTCCTTGTTTTTTGTAGAAGATTAGTGCTTACTTTAAGCAGTTCTACAGAGAATTTTTTTAAAATTGTAAAGAAAAATGAAAGATTGGAAAAGGGAATATAATAGAATCAATTTGTACATGGACATATATAGCAGAGATTTGAAAAAGGGATTTCTTTTTTTAAAAAAAATTAATGTGTAGTTCATTCTTATTATTGTTCAAAGATCTTGTTTTTTACTGAAAAGAATTTCAGATATGAATTGTATTGAAGCCATTTTCAAAAAAGATGTTTTCACATTGAATCAAAATGGAAATTTGAAGCATAATCAGGCCAATTATTGTCTGCTAGCCTGTTGTATGCTTTTATGTTGGATATATGGTACTTACCAGAAGGAAGAACTCAGGTACTGGGGAAAATATTTTCTTCCTGTAAGAGTTAATGATGCATATATATGGATCTAGGAACAGGGTAAATTAGCACACAAGAGATATAGATCAGGTCAAGACTAGCTGATGCAAATATCTGTTCTTTGCTCAAATAATGATTGAAAGTATCACCTTCTTTTAAACTAAGAGAGAAACTAGTCTAATATTGAAAATATACAGCTCAGCCAGTGTAGACAACAACCGTAATAAAATTATTGCTAAGTTAATAAGGATTTTTATTGATTTCCATCTTCTAAAAAGACCACATGGAACCTGAACTGATATCTCATTGCAAATCAGAATGAATTGGGCAGGGAAATACGACCTCATGAATCTGTTCTGTAAATATTTTGTTGACTGTACTACTTGAACACCTTGGAATTCAGGTTTGGCTGGTGAGGACACAGCCAAATTCATTTTTGGACATTGTGCTGCCAACTCAATTAAAATTGAATTTAATAAAAAGAGATGTGAAATTATTTACCTGGAAGAAAGAAATCAAATGCACAGTCGTAGGATCAGTGCCTAGTAGTATTGTGCTGGAATCCATCTTAGAATTTTAATTGAGCATACAAATTGTATAAGGATTAGTAGTGTGATTGTGCATATACATGAAGAGCATTGATACAGTCTCAAAATGTGTATTTTGGGGACTACATTAATAACTCATAAGAGATGGCAGTTATTGTATTGAGTACAGTATTATAGATCTAATTGATCAAAAGGGGGGGAATCTAACACTTATCAAGAGAAGGGTGAGTCCCACAGGAGGGCTGGATTATAGATTTTTTGTTTGATTTCCTGCACTGAGGAGAATTGGGAGCACATCTATATTTCTGGGAACCCAGATATACCCTGCCTATACTGAAGCACAAAGTAGAGCTTTCTGAATCATCTGGGCATCTAGATAGTTATAAGTTGTTGGGAAGCTAAAGTACAGTCCAAAGATATGAACATGTAAAAACAGTTTTTCTTAAAAAGATTTTCCTAAGCATTTTTAAAAAGTCAGTTGTGGGACAGTATCTCATAAAAGTGATTCAAGCATATTTCTTTGCCCACTACAATTATTATATGGAATGCTGCATATTCAGTTTAATTAACCAATTCACTTGTGCATTCAATATTTACTACAGAAGAAAAATCTAATCAAAAATGACTCCACAGTCAGTGTTAATTATATATAAGATTTAAATTCACATAATAATATGGTTTGTTTAATTGTGACTTTTCTGAATCCAGCCATGGGTATTTATAATCTATGGTTTGTGTACCAAATGGTAATCATCCTGAGATTCTGAATTTAGGTAGGTCAATAGTCACAATAATAGGATCATATTGTGTAAGGGGGCAGAACTACAATTTACAATTTACCCCCCCCCCCC
>BHFT01040927.1:45117-66991 GCA_004320025.1 Laticauda laticaudata
TTTTTTTTTTTTTTTTAATCTTAGATTTATGTGTGTGTTGTGTGTTCTGCTTTGGAATATCAGAATCTTGTGACCTTTTCACTTTCATATGAATGTGACCATAGCTCAGGACTCCTAAGAGGAGATTCAGGATTCCATTTCAGTTTCAAGGTGCCATTCAAGGTATAGACCTTAGTGTATTATACAAAACATGGCAGTTGGAGTTTATTTAATAATCATGGTTATTAGATCTAAGTCTCTTATTTGTGGTGCAACTATAGCTCTGGATAGCAAGATGGATGGCATATAAATTCAGTAAATAAATAATAATTCAGCAAAAGTAAATCTGGTCCTTAAAACAGCAAAGATAGTGGATAGTGGATAGAATGACTAATATTTTCAACCCTCATTTGTTTGGTTTCTCAACTGCTTTTTCTAGTCAGGGTCAGTTTAGGCAACTGAGTTTAAAACAGTATACATGCTAGATGGATATTTCTAGAATACATATACAATATAACACCAACCCTTACTTATCCCAACCACTAAATATCTACTAAAAAAAACCATCTTGCATCACTTCTGGAAGGTCTCCAGTCTGCTCTTAAGTTTTATGGCAGGAAAGAGAACTTCTTTTCTCTCAAGGCCCAATGAGTAAGAGAAACCATCCCTCTTCTGTTTCCCTCCTTTTCCCAACCAGTGGGATATAGACATGTCATTATTGTCCAAAATCTGAGCTAACACTCAGATCTGTTAAAACATTTTAATTTCAGGCCCATGGGAAAAGGAAGGTAGGATTATACTTGAATTACTTTATCAGAATTTGGCATTGGGGGTACAATCAGTAGCTTGAGAAAGAAGGCCCAAGTTGGATTGGAACTGTGGAGTGGGGTTATAGAGATTTTACCAGCCCCTAGCCCTCTCATGTACACTGCAGTATAATAATCTTAAGGTGAACAGTAGCTCACATCTTCATGGCTTAAGAGTCATGGTGGCCCGGTGGTTAGAATGCAGTATTCAGATCACTGCCAGGAGTTTGATCCTCACCATCTCAAGGTTGACTCAGCCTTCCATCCTTCTGAGATTGTAAAATGACACAGATTGTTGGGGGAAATATGTTGATTCTGTAAAGTGCTTAGAGAGTAAAGCACTGTGAAGTGTTATGTGAGTCTAAGTCCTATTGCTCACCATCCAAAAAGGAAAAAAAGGCAGGTATATAGTGCTTGGCTGTTAATAATGCGATTGTCCTTCCTATTTGGCATTTAGCCTTGTATTTTTTAAAAGACTTCCAAAAAATATTGTCCTGCTATAATTACTAGTAACACTGTAATCCCATTTTTCTTAAATGCATAGGACAGTGCTTCCCAAACCTTGACAAATTGCTCAAAATTGAATAAAAGTGTCCTTGTTTCCCTTTGGGTAAGAGCAGACAAACCCATCACCCAATCACAACAGGAACATGTACATTGACTTGAAAGTTTTTATGGTTGGGTAAAAGGTTTTTCTGAAAAGCACTGTCTCTAATAAGCATTTTTCATAGTGAAGGAAAATGTTTGGGAAGCACTGGTATAAGGTAAGAATGGTTGGAAGTTTTATGGATCCTACCACTCTTTATTTCATCAGGAGAAGTGGAAATACAGGGAGATGTAGACCCACTGACCCCCAAATAAAATCATTATGGTGGCAAGAAGTTTAGTGCTTTATGTGATTCTAAGTAACCAGTGTGAACTCTATAGAGAAAGGCTGTAGTACCAACTTTAGTTCTGTTTCCTTACCTTGCAGCTTTTGGAGATGAGTTGACTTTGCATGCAAAGAAGTTCCATATCTTTCCTAACAACCCTGGAGCCTGGGCAGTATCGCCCATTGAGTAATAATATTGGCTTTCCCTAATAAAACACTTTCCAATTTGTTTCCCTTCCCCAATTTCTGCAGGTTTCTCAGATTCTAAGCTAATATATGCCTGATGGACCCAGATTTTACAGACAGGGATCCTTTCATACATTCCTTCCTTTAACATTTTGCTTGAGGATCGATCCCTTCAGCTGGAGGTGGGAGATTTGGCAGGGGAGAGTATGATGGTGAGTGAGGAGAAATGGCAGGAGAGGGCATTGCAGTGATGATAGGCATGAGAATGTATGGTGGGAGACAGTCTGGGTAAAAACCAAAGGTTGCCCATTGGGAAGGTTGAATGAAGGCTCTAAGAGCTAGAAGGCTAGCTCAAGACATAATGGGCCATCAGTGTATCAAGTGCAACTTTTTTTCAAAAAAAGAACTCAGCAATCCAGGACTGCCTGTACAGGACGGGGACCAGCCAATGGAGGCAAGTCCAGTGCTATGGCCAATTGGTGCAGAGGCTACTATCATATTGAAACTAAGTACTAGATACCATCTGCTCAAAAAGGCTTAAGATGTTCTGGTTGGGAAACAACCATTTTAAATCTGAGCTGGAAAATGTGGGTGCAGAGCATATAGTCACTCATCTGGGCGAAGGAGGATGGAGATGTCATCTGCTCCTGTACTTAGAAAGCGGTGGATTTCCCATGCTGGCAATGGGCCAAGCAGATCTGCCCCCAAGATAGACAGATATGTTCTCCGTAAAGTAGGCTCCATGCCTACCCTTTGACAGTCTGATCTTAGATTCTGATCCTAAATCACATGGAAAAATGAGGTAAAAGATTGTTTGGCCTTTTTCTCTTTTTTTTTTAAACACAATGAATTTGCTTTGATCCCATGTCACAGGTTAGTTATGAGAGTAACTTGTCTAATCTGGAAATGGTAATAGAAAAAATTCCATGGCTGGATAACTAAAAACATTTAATCCTCCCTCTTTTTTGTATTTTGGTTTCCCATGGCCTAGCAGCAAGGAAAAGATGCAAGTTTTAAAGGCCGTTGCTGACTGAATGTTCAACCAAGCATCAATTCCCCAGGTACCTTTGCATCTTCTTTTGAATGGGAAACTCCAAAAATGTTAATAATGAGGAGGAACCAAGCCCACTTTCAAAGAAAGCAAAAGGAAATGCAAATTAGATCATTTTTATCAACAACTGCACAACCCATTGGCCTGTCTTTTGAGAGAAAGGTCTGATGTGTCCAGAATGAACACAATGAACAGTATGGCTATCAAAGAAGAAAATATCAGTTTATTAAAGATGTATAGCAAAAGAAATATAGCTCCCTGCAATCACATGATTGTGATTTCCAAGACAACCTGCTGCTTCCCCATTGACTTTGCTTCTGGGGATCTGACAGGAATCCTTGGAAATTGTGACTATAGGGACACTACAACAGCCACAACTTTGTAAATAAACTGGTCTGAACGTTCTAAAAAATTTCAACTCAGCTGGAGTAATAGGTCCCGGATTGTTCATATTTTTGATGTTCATTTTATTTCTAACAGATTTTAAATTCCTTGGCTCAAAAACTTGTTGAAATATAATGCATCATTTGGGCTAACTTGAAGGTATGAAGAAAACAAACACTGAGCATTTTAATAACATATAGGTCTCACTTGGAAATCTCCAGGTTAATCGTTGCCTTTCTTCAGGAGATAACTAATCATGTAGTAGACACAAAAGGTGGTGCTGTTTGTTTAATACACAGAATGAAACAATCTCTAAAATGCTAATGTTACAATTACCCCAAATTGCAAAGATGACACTGCAACAACAGTTTATCACAAAATAAGATATTATATGGTGCTACCTCATTCCTGAAACCCAGTCAGGAGTTCACATTAGTTGTATATCGAGCAGTTCTAATCATGGTATTGAAATGCCCACCCACCCCGATCATTTTTGGAAATTGTCCCCCACTGAGTCTCCATGGCTTAAGTATGGCTATTCCCAATAATGCATCCTCTGTCAGCAAACTGCTGTGGAACCACTGGGACCTGCAGTAAGAATAATAAAATTCATCTGATTATGTGCTGACTGCAAGGGATCAATATCTAACTGGTTCCAATATATCTAGCTTTAAAGGGTTTTGGATGGAAGGTTCTTATTCACCTGACACTTCTTTGTGTTTTCCTGCCATCCCAGAGCTGTGAAAATTTCTTAAATCACACTGCCTAGACAGCATCTTAATGAGCATCTGGAATGGGGCTATGCTGGATGACTCCTCCACATGAAACTGTAGCTACAATTATTGGCAGTTTTCCTTAGCCAAAATTCAAGTGCTGCTAACTTCAGGACTAGCTGCCATAAAATATATGAAATGCCCAGTAGTGGGATTCAACTTTTTTTATCGCCAGTTCTGTGGGTGTGGCTTGGTGGGTGTGGCAGGGGAAGGATACTGTAAAGTCTCCAGTCAGAGGTAGTATTTGCCAGTTCTCTGAACTACTCAAAATTTCTGCTACCAGTTCTCCAGAACTGGTCAGAACCTTCTGAATACCACCACTGGAAATACCTACTGGAATAGTGCTTGTAATATCTTGGCATTTAGTGTTCTTTTTTAAAAAAATAGTCTTAGGCTATTCTTGATCACAAAGTTATTAGTTTACTTAACACCAGTCACCTGGATTTGTGCAGTCCAGGTGTAACTACTACATTAATATTGGATCCAGACTTCAGGAAAGGAGTAAATCCAAGAATGTAGATATATTGTATCTACCTAATTTATCAAAAATGATCAAACTGACCTATTGCCTGGTCATTCGAACAACCCAGTGACTACTCAGTGACATCAACGACTTAGATGTTTCTGTTTTTCTGCCCGGATTTGTGCTGCAGAGCTGCAGCTCTGGTTAAGAGTTGAGGAAGAGCTGGAGCTTGAGAAATCACTTTACTGATTCTTATAGCAAATCAAATCACAAAACTCCTACATCTCTATCATCCAAAAGAGTAAACATGAGGTTGTACATTGAAATTGCATGTGCACCAAGTTGTATTCTGTGATTCAGGAAATGTTCTTTAAAATAACATTTTGTGAGGCTTTCCTGAGATTAGCCGCTCTTCAGAAAGGAATTCCCACTGCTATAGAAGCCGCCAAATCCTTTCAAGCTTTTAATCTCTCCTTAGATAGATCAGCCAATCTGTTTAAAAAAGAAAGGGGGATAAAAGTAACAGCGGAAGGCAGAGTTCTGAGGTGTTTCTCCTCAGTGCCCAAATGGCATGACAGAACAGGCCCTGAATCCAGATGTAGGGCAAAAGGGAGTTCATTCACAGCAGGCCAATTGAAGCTGAGCTATTCCCAACCATAACACCTCAAACTTATTCATAGATACATCATGGATTGTCGAGACAGAGAGACGTTTCCCAGAGGAAAGATTATTTTCATGGTGTACTTTGGTACAGCTTTGTATTTATGAAGCAGATGTTTATTGTGATGAGAACATGTTCTCAGCAAATGGAAAGCAGTGCACTGCTCCAAGCAGGCTCTGGAGTTGAGCTGACAGCGCAGATATTAAAAGGTGTGTCACTTTCTCCACAACCTTCTGAATAAATTCTGAATCAAGTTTAGAAATCATTTTTAAAGGCAGTTTATGAAAAATGTTTTAAAGT
Source organism: Laticauda laticaudata (assembly GCA_004320025.1). Lineage (NCBI taxonomy): Eukaryota > Metazoa > Chordata > Lepidosauria > Squamata > Elapidae > Laticauda > Laticauda laticaudata. Next base: position 50,592 of record BHFT01040927.1, read on the forward strand.
AGGTCAGTGCGCTCTAAACTTACAAGATAATTCAGACTAAACAGCCTATAAGTGTGAAATCATCCTACATGCTTGCTAGTAATGGAGTTGTATATTGGCATAATTGATTGATTTTAGAGGATACTATAACAATGCCAATCCTGCTAACAGTTTTGTTTTCAATTTAGGAGAAGTAATTGTAAAGGAACAGCCTACACACTACCATTATTTTGTCAGAGCTTGCAGAATTGGAATTAATCACAGCCTGCCCCTTTGAGCTTCTGCCAATGGTAAATGGCTTCTAATATTCTTACATATAAACATTTTTAGTTCTGGGAGGGCAGAGCTGGTGTTGCAGCGGTTGGATGGGCGATCTTGATTCTCCAAGATCACCATCAATATCTCAGCTGCTGGTGATATACCCCATGGACCTAAACCATCCCGTAGAGATGGTGATTGACAAGGGCACGTCCTGTTGATCCCAGGGACATTTTGACAGACCAGGGACCTTCATACATTCCTTCCTTTAACAATTTTGTTGAGGATCGATCCCTTCCAGCTGGAGGTGGGAATTTGCAGGGAGAGTATGATGGTGAGCGTGAGGAGAATGGGCCAGGAAGAGGCATTGCAGTGGATGATAGCATGAGAATGTATGGTGGGGAGACAGTCTTGGTAAAACGCAAAGGTTGCCCATTGGGAAGGTTGAATGAAGGCTCTAAGAGCTAGAAGGCTAGCTCAAGACATAATGGGCCATCAGTGGATCAAAGGTGCAACTTTTTTCAAAAAAAAGAACTCAGGCAATCCCAGGACTGCCCTGTACAGGACGGGGACAGCCAATGGAGGCAAGTCCAGTGCTAATGGCCAATTGGTGCAGAGGCTACTATCATATTGAAACTAAGTTATAGTATACCATCTGCTCAAAAAAGGGCTTTAAGATGTTCTGGTTGGGAACAAACCATTTTAAATCTGAGCCTGGAAATAGTGGGTTGCAGAGAGCATATAGCACTCATCTGGGCGAAGGAGGATCGGAGATGTCATCTGCTCCTGTACTTAGGAAGCGGTGGATTTGCCATTGCTGGCCATGGGGCCAAGCAGACTGCCCCAAGATAGACAGATATTTTCTCCGTAAAGTAGGCTCAAATGCCTATCTCCCTTTGACAGTCTGATCTTAGATTCTGATCCTAGACATCACATGGAAAATGAGGTAAAAGAAGATTGTTTAGGCCTTTTCTCTTTTTTTTTTAACACAATGAATTTGCTTTGATCCGCATGTCAGCAGGATTAGTTATGAGAGTAACTGTCTAATTCTGGGAAATTGGTAATCAGAAAAAAATTCCATGGCTGGAATAACTTAAAACACATTTAGATCCTCCCTCTTTTTTTGTTATTTTGGTTTTCCATGGCCAGCAGCAAGGAAAAAGATGCAAGGTTTTAAAGGCCGTTGCTGACTGAATGGTTCAACGCAAGCATCAAATTCCCCAGGTACCTTTGCATCATTCTTTGATGGGAAACTCCAAAAATGTTAATAATGAGGCAGGAACCAAGCCAACTTTCAAAGAAAGCAAAAGGAAATGCAAATTAAGATCATTTTTATCAACACAGCTGCACAACCCATTGCTTGTCTTTTGAGAGCAAAGGTCTGATGTTGTCCAGAAGAACACAATGAACAGTAATGGCTATCAGAAGAAAATATCAGTTTATTAAAGATGTATAGCAAAAGAATAATAGCTACCGTGAAAATCACATGATTGTGATTTCCAGACAACCTCTGCTTCCCATTTGGAACTTTGCTGTCTGGGGATCGACAGGAATCCTTGGAAATTGTGACTATAGGGACAGCTACCAACAGCCAAACTTTGTTAAAATAAACTGGTGCTGAACGTTCTAAAAATTTCAACTCAGGCTGGACGTAATAGGTCCCGGAATTGTTCATATTTTTGATGTTCATTTTATTTCTAACAGATTTTTAAATCCTTGGCCTCAAAAACACTTGTTGAAATAATAATGCATCATTTGGGCTAACTTTGAAGGTATGAAGAAAACAAACACTGAGCATTTTAATAACATATGAGGTCTGCACTTGGAAAATCTCCAGGTTAATCGTTGCCTTCTTCAAGGAGATAACGTAATCATTGTAGTAGACAACAAAAGGTGGGTTGCTGTTTGTTTAATACACAGAATGAAACAATCTCTAAAATGTAATGTTACAATACCCAAAATTGCAAAGATGACACTGCAACAAACAACAGTTTATCACAAAATTAAGAATATTATATGTGCTACGCCCTCATTCCTTGAAAACCCAGTCAGGAGTTCACATTAAGTTGTATAGTCGACAGGGTTCCTAATCATGTTGAAATGCCCACCCACCCCCGATCATTTTGGAAATTGTCCCCCACTGAGGTCTCCATGGCTTAAGTATGGCTATTCCCAATAATGCATCCTCTGTCAGCAAACTGCTGTGGAACCACTGGGACCTGCAGAAGAATAATAAAAATTCATCTGATTATGCTGACTGCAAGGATCAATATATCTAACTGGGCCAATATATCTAGCCTTTAAAGGGTTTGGATGGAAGGTTCTTATTCACCTGACACTTCTTTGTGTTTTCCTGCCTCCCAGAGATTGAAAATTTCTTAAATCAACACCTGCCTAGACAGCATCTTAATGAGCATCTGGAATGGGGCTATGCTGGATGACTCCTCCACATGAAACTGTAGGACAATTATTGGCAGTTTTCCTTAGCCCAAATTTCAAGTGCTGCTAACTTCAGGACTAGCTGCCATAAAATATATGAAATGCCCAGTAGTGGGGATTCAACTTTTTTTTATCCCAGTTCTGTGGTGTGGTTCGTGTCCGGCGGTGGGTGTGGCAGGGGAAGGATACTGTAAAAGTCTCCAGTCAGACGTGTTATATTTGCCAGTTCTGAACTACTCAAAATATCTGCTACCAGTTCTCCAGAACTGTCAGAACCTTCTGAATACCACCACTGGAAAACCTACTGGAATAGTCTTGTAATATCTTGGCATTTAGTTGTTCTTTTTTTAAAAAAAAATAGTCTTAGGGCTATTCTTGATCACAAAGTTATTAGTTTACTTAACACCAGTCACCCTTGGATTTGTGCAGTCCAGGTGTAACTACTACATTAATATTGTGATCCAGACTTCAGGAAAGGAGTAAATCCTAAGAATGTAGATATATTGTATCTACCTAATTTATCAAAAAATGATCAAACTGACCTATTGCCTGGTCATTCGAACCAACCCAGTTGACTACTCAGTACATCAACGTACTTTAGATTGATGTTTCTGTTTTTCTGCCCGGATTTGTGCTGCAGAGCTGCAGCTCTGGTTAAGAGTTGAGGAAGAGCTGGAGCTTGAGAAATCACTTTTACTGATTCTTATAGCAAAATCAAATCACAAAACTCCTACATCTCTATCATCCAAAAGAGTAAACATGAGTTGTACATTGAAATTTTCATGTGCACCAAGTTGTATTCTGTGATTCAGGAAATGTTCTTTAAAATAACATTTTGTGAGGCTTTCCTGAGATTAGCCGCTCTTCAGAAAGGAACTTCCCACTGCTATAGAAGCCGCCAAATCCTTTCAAGCTTTTAATCTCTCCTTAGATAGATCAGCCAATCTGTTTAAAAAAGAAAGGGGATAAAAGTAACAGCGGAAGGCAGAGTTCTGAGGTTGTTTCTCCTCAGTGCCCAATGGCATGACAGAACAGGCCCTGAATCCAGATGTAGGGCAAAAGGGAGTTCATTCACAGCAGGCCAATTGAAGCTGAGCTATTCCCAAACCATAACACCTCAAACTTATTACTAGATACATCATGGATTGTCGAGACAGGAGAACGTTTCCCAGAGGAAAGATTATTTTCATGGGTTACTTTGGTACAGCTTTGTATTTATGAAGGCAGATGTTTATTGTGATGAGAACATGTTCTCAGCAAATGGAAAGCAGTGCACTGCTCCAAGCAGGCTCTGGAGTTGAGCTGACAGCGCAGATATTAAAAGGTGTGTCACTTTCTCCAACACCTTCTGAATTAAATTCTGAATCAATTTTAGAAATTATTTTTAAAGGCAGTTTATGAACAAAAATGTTTTAAAGTAGTCAGTGCGCTCTAAACTTACAAGATAATTCAGACTAAACAGCCTATATATAAATCATCTTACATGCTTGCTAGTAATGGAGTTGTGTATATTGCATAATTGATTGATTTTAGAGGATACTATACAATGCCAATCTGCTAAACAGTTTTGTTTCAATTTAGGAGAAGTAATTTGAAAGGAACAGCCTACACAACTAACCATTATTTTTTGTCAGAGTCTTGCAGAATTGGAATTTAATCACAGCTCCTGCCCTTTGAGCTTCTGCCAATGGTAATGGCTTCTAATATTCTTACATATAAACATTTTTAGTTCTGGGAGGGCAGAGCTGGTGTTGCAGCGGTTGGATGGGCGATCTTGATTCTCCCAAGTATCACCGATCAATATCTCAGCTGCGTGATATACCCCAGGACCATAACCATCCCGTAGAGATGGTGATTGACAAAGGGCACGTCCTGTTGATCCCAGGGACATCGCAAAGTCCCTTGGTTGGAGACAGCTCCGGAATGGAAGAGATTGGAAGAAAGTGTGTCAGTTTGGTGAAATGAACTTTTACTTATTATTTCTTGATGAAACATCTGAAAAAAATTAAAGTGGAGTAAAAGTGAAAGGAAAGAATTTAAGTGGCATGATTAACTGTCAAAGTGAAAGTTTTTTTTCTTTTTTTCCCTTTTTAGTTGAAATTTTTGAACTTGGCAAAGCTGTTTAACTGGACTGGTACTTTTTAATATTTTTATTTCTGTTTTGTATTTCTTCTTTTTTTAACAATCCTTTTTTGAAAAATCTTTTTTTGATTAAGACTCTTCTGCTTGATTTAATATTTATTTTTCTCCCTTTTAAAAAAGAGGGAAAAGATTTTACTTTTTTTTCTTTCAGTTCCTGGCTGTAAATTGAGGAGGGGGAAGTGAAGTGAAGGAAAGTAAGAGCACTGCCACCCAGAGACTTTGGATACATTGTTTTCTTTTTCCTTTCACTAGTTTGTATTATAATCAAGGACTCTGATCTGTGTATTTGAAAAGATAGGAAGATGCTCATTTTCAGGTGCTCAATTCTGAACAGATAGCTGAAGTTTGGAGTTGAAGTTGAAAGAAAGAGATTGAAGTGACCTTGAAAAAACTCGGAGCTGTCTTATCAAAGAAGCCTTGGATATTTGGCAGCAGAGGCTTGTTTTATATTAAGAATTGCTTTTACCTTTTGCCTCCCTTTCTAAACCCCCCCCCCACTAGTTGGGCTTTTTTTTTCTCTTTAATTGGTTTTTGATTTTTTAAACCAGGAACCAGAATGTAAATCTTTTATTTTTGTTTTCTTTTGTTTCTTAAGAGGAACATATAGATATTTTTCCCTTTTTTATTGTTGATTTTTTTACTTTTTACATTTACCATTATAACTAATTGATTAAAGGTATACAAGTGCCTGAAGAGTTCTTTCCTTTTCCTGTGGAGTGGCAACTGATTGCCTTCATTCTTCCCCCCCTTTTTTTTTTCTTTTTTCCTCTTTTTTTCTCTTTTTTTTCTCTCTCTCTTTTCTTTACCAGATAAGCATTACAAGATGAGTAGAAAGACAACAACTTCAGCTTCTGATACCAACCCCCTCACCATCTGGAGGACAACGTCTATACAGATAATATTACAACAGGAAAAAGAGAAAAGATGAGGAAGTGACATAACAGATGATCATGCAAGGAATCAGAAGATTGAGCAAAAAATAGAAAAGACAGATGAGGAAAGTGGAAAATATTCAACAGATGATGATGAAATATTGAAGTCAGATTTTAAAAAATGAAGAAGATATACAAAGAGATAAGAAAAAATGGAGACATTGATATTCGATTGAGTGATGTCGAGAAGGGCAAATGTCAACCATTAGGATGGGAAACAGATAAATCAGAATTTTAGCTAAGATTTTCAAAATATAGAAGAAGGAAAAGGTGAAAAACACTTGCTGAAATATTGGCAGAAGCACTGGAAATAACCAAAGAAAAGATGATGGATGGGATGGATGAAGTGTTTCATGTCTATATACAAGAATGCAACAAGGAATAGACTACCAGAGAAGTTCACATTAGATTTACTAAGAAGATTATTAAGACATAGATACTCCAGGTGGTGGAGAGCAGAAAAAACTACAAATATAATAGACCAAAGAAATTGTGGTGCTGAAACAGATACCAAGAAGAGTAAGAGAAATGAGAAAGAGAATATTTATTCTTGACTAAAAACTTACATAAAAGAGAGTAAACTACAGATGGTTGATGCCAGAAGGCCTCTTGTTCATTGCCAGGAACAAAGACACAGAATGGCACACTTGAAAAATCTGAGCTTTTCACTTAGAATACTTTAGAGGAAAAGAGGAAGAAAGAAAGGAAGGAAGAGTCACTGACTGAATTTCAAGAGGATGTATAGCAGTAATTGAAAAAGAAAAAGAAGGTGCAGTAAGTGGTGACCCAGGAACAACGAGAATGAGATATACTAGAGCAATAAAACCTTCTTATAAAGCTTAACATGGATGAAAGAAAATTAATTTCAATTAACATAAATGGACTTAATTTGGCTACTGAAAAAGAGGAAAGTATTTCACAAATTAGAAAAATTGAACTTTGATATAATCTGCTTACAAGAGGTACATATTAAAAAACAACATTGAAATATATATTAAAACCAAGGAAAACTAGAGAAATTATTTACGTTGCTGGCACAACCCCAAAAAAAGAGGTGTGGTATTATATATTAAAGAAACAATTTTGGTGGAATTAATCTATACAGATGGTGATGAAGGATTCGATGGTAGAAATAACGGATAACAGCGTGAAAAACACTTCTAATTGCAATTTATGCCCCGAATGATAAACAAGAAGAATTCTATAGAAAATTAACCACAGGAAAATAAATTTGAATTTGGACTATGTTGATATTTGTGGATGGGAGATTTTAATGGAATAATTAATGACTGAGATTATTAAACACAGAAAATAACAAAGAAAGTTAGAAAATGTTACCAAAAATCCTTACCTGAATAATAGAGCAATTTAATTTAAAAGATTCATGGAGAGAGAGAAATGCAAAAAGTAAGCAATATACTTTTTATTTCAAACAGGCATACATCCTGGTCTCGAATAGATAGTCAGCAGAATTATTGATTAATGTACGACAGATTGAAGATTGAAACAAGCATTTGGGCAGAATCATAATCCAGTGTCAGTTATTTGGAAAGGATACAAGAGGAGATCTAGATGGACTTTAAATAATATGATATTAAAGAAAAAGACTTTAAACAGAAAATAGAGAAAGAACTTGTTTTTTTTCTTCAAAGAAAAATAGAAGAGAGAATACATCTTACAAAATCTTTGGGACACGATGAAGCCTACACGAGAGGCCTTTGATAATACATTATAGTAGGAGAAGAAACATAAATCAGAATAAAGACATTTAAGATATTAGAGGATGTCTATAAAAGATTGGAAGAAGTCTTACAAAAGTTCCCCGCAAAAAAGATATTAAAAAATAAAATGGATATAATTAACATAAAATGGGACTAATGGAAAAAGAAGAATAGCACAAAAAATTAAAATACTTTGAAGAAAAAAAAAAAGAAGTGATGCAAAACCAAAAACCAGGCGGAATGGCTAGCTTATAAAACTTGAAGAAAGGAAAGACAAGCAAGAAGATAGTCAATTAATAAATAAAGAAAGGACAGGTTTGCTATGGAAATGAGGAGGGGGGGGGGGGGGGGGGGGGTGAAGAAAAAAATTACACAAGATACTTATGGGAAAAACTGTACTTTCAAGAGAATATTTCAAGAAGAAAAAATTAAGCAATATCTACAGAAAGTGAAACCTACCTCAGAACCTAAAAATATTGAAACAATGTTAGAAGGAAATATAACAATGATTGGAATAATAGAAGCCTTAAAAAAACAGAAATGTTGGAAAGCACCAGGGTCCAGTTGGTGCCAGCGAATTTTACAAGACTTTTTTTCCAGGAAATATTGGAATCTTCATTCTTTTAGAAGTTATGAATGAAGTTATGTTAAAGAAAAAGGAATACCAAAAACAATGTCAAAGAAGCGTACATTTACACTATACCCAAAGGAAGACCTGCAGCAAGTGAAAAATTATTAGACCTATATCTTGTTGACTCAAGACTATAAAATATTGCTTCAATTTGGCAGAAAGACTAAAAAGATATTTAAATATTTTTATTCATTACTGATCAAAATGGAAAAAAAGAAAAAAAAAATTCTGCCAAGACAAATCAAAGACAATGTGAGAATATTTTGGGATACTCGGAGTATATGAAGCACACCCTGAGAAGCAAAAGGCCTTGATGTTTCTAGATGCAGCAAAAAGCCTTTGGACAATGTGAGTTGGTGATTTATTTTTACTGCAATTGATACAATGGGCTTTGCTAAAAATGTATCCAAGCCATTGAAACAATATTACCATGAACAAAACTGCAAAGTGGTGTGAATGCTCGATTGATTGGTGAATGGCGAATTAACAAGATCTATAGATATAAGAAAAGGGACAAGCAGGCTGTCCACTGTCGCCTCTGCTGTTGTGTTAAATTGGAACTTGTTGAACAGGAATATTAGAGAAGAAAGAAAACAAAAAGGAATGAAAATGACAAAGAGGAATATTAAATTGCAAGCTTTTGCAGATGACCTGGCATGATATTAGAAGGACCCATTGAAACAGCACCCAAATTAATAGAAAAAATAGAAGATATGGAAAAGTAGGCCAGGTTTGAGAATAAATAAAGATAAAACAAAGATATTAACAAAGAATATGTTAGCAAGACGAAAGAAAGAGTGAAGAAATTTTAAAAATACAGGGTCATGAATAAGGTTATAAAATTAGGGATACATATTACACCAAGATGTAGTACATTGAAGGAAAGAAAATTATGTTAAACTCACAAACAGCAGATTGTGACAGATTTGATAAAATGGAAAAAACTGAACTATCATTGATTGGAAATATCTTACAATTAAGATGAATATATTACCGAGTTTATAATATTTATTGCAGACAGTTCCTAATTCGACTAGGGAAAGAGTTTCTTTGAGATTAAATAGAATTGTGTGAAATATATTTTGGCAGGGTAAAAAAGCAAGAATAAAATTAAACTGTTACAAGATGCAAGAATTTAAGAGGAAGGTTGCCTTGCCCAATTGGAAGCTATATTACCAGGCGTCAAGTTTGGATGTGGGTAAAGAATGGATAAACTAAGGAAAGTAATGGATAAATCACTAAGTAACAAAAAAAAAATGACTTTAGAAGGCCATGACTTGCTGTTGGGATGGAATTCTTTCTCTGTAAAGGGAAGTTAAAAAAACGGGGATTAAGAAGACATTATAATTTGAGAGGCATTATTTTTACAGATACAGATATCAGATTGGAAGGGAACCTTGTAGGTCATCTAGCCAACCCCCTGCCCAAGCGGGAGACCCTATACCCATTTCTGACAAATGGCAAGTCCAATTCTCTTCTTGAAAATCTCAAACTGTGGTGCTCCCCACAACTTCCCAAGGGCAAGCTGTTCCATTGGTTGATTTTCTCCACTGTCAGAAGTTCTTCCCTTATTTCCAGGTTAAATCTCTCCTTGCTTTCCTATTTCTTTTTCTTTGCAGTTTCCATCCATTATTCCTTGTCTGGCCTTGTTTGAACTGGGAGGAGGATAAAAAAGACAATATACTAAAATTCAGCATGGATATCAACTATAAAAGCTTTTAACTTATCAATTAATATATAAACAAACAATTAGATATGGTGGAGATATTGAATGAAAAGGGTGAACTTAAATCTATGCAATCATTGCAAGAACAAGGTGTTTTAAAAATGAATGCTTTCATATTTGCAACCAAAAAATACAATCTAGTTGATAAAGGGACTCTAAAGCAGAAATATTTATAATAATTGACTGATTTAATTAAAATTTGATGGGTACTAATGAAAAGGTAATTTAAAAACTTTAATGGACATCTATTAGAATTTAAAATTGGAGCGAGGAACAAGTTAAATAAACGAAATGATGCCTTGGAGGAAAAATTTGGATATGGGATTGATTTGAAAAATGGCAAAAATTGTGTCTCAAAAATTATAAAATGACAATGTCAAAACAGCATATAAAAAAAATTTGTATAAGATGTTTTACAGGTGGCACCTATCCCCGACGAGACTTGGCAAGGAATGTTCAAGAATACATGGATAAATTTGGAAATATCATCAGATACCTTGGTTCATATTACCATATGTGTGGTGGACATGTCTGACGCAAAAGAAATATTGGAGTAAAAATGGCACACATGGTTTGGAAAAATGATAAAACAACATATAGACTTTAAATCAGAGATCTTTTTTGTTGGAGTCATACTGGACATAGACAATAAAGAATTTGAAATATTTGAGTTGTAAAGTCGTATATGTTGTTTTTATCATTTTTTTCCAAACCTGTGTGCATTTTACTCCAATATATTCTTTTGCGTCAGAACATGTCCACCACATATGGTTATATGAAACCAGGTATCTGATGATATTTCCAAACATTTATCCAATGTATTCTTGAACATTCTTGCAAGTCTCGTCGGATAGTGCCACTGTAAAACATTTATACAAATTTTTTTTATAGGCTGTTGACCATTGTCATTTTTATAATTTTGAGACCCACAATTTTTTGCCATTTTTCCAAATCAATCCCATATCCAAAATTTTTCCTCCAAGCAATCATCGTTTCTTTAACTTGTTGCCCCTCCAATTTAAAATTTCTAATAGATGTCCATTAAAGTTTTAAATTTACCTTTTCATATAGTACCCATTCAAAATTTTATCTAAATCAGTCAACTTATTATAAATCTTTCTGCTTTAGAGTCTTTATCAAACCTAGATTGTATTTGCAAATATGAAAACCAATTCATTTTTACACCTGTTCTTCCAATGATTGCATAGATTTAAGTTCACCCTTTCATTCAATATCTCACCATAAATCTAATTGTTTGTTTTAATTATTATTGAATAAGTAAAAGCTTTAATAGTTGATATGCATGACTGGAATTTTAGTAATATTGTCTTTTTATTCCTCCCAGTTCAAACAAGGCCAGACAAGGGAATAAGGATGGAAACTGAACAGGAGAGATTTTAACTGCAAATAAGGAGAAAACTTTCTGACAGTGAGAAACAATCAACCAATGGAACAGCTTGTCCTGAAGTTTGGGGAGCACCATCAGTTGAGATTTTCAAAAAAGAGATTGGACTGCCATTTGTGCAGAAATGGTATAGGGTCTTCCCGCTTGGGCAAGGGTTGGACTAGATGAACCTACAAGCTCCCTTCCAACTTGATTATCTGTATCTGTAAAAATAATGCCTCTCAAAATATAATGGTTTCTTAAATCCCCCTGTTTTTAATTCCCTTATTACCAGAGAAAGGGAATTCCATCCCAACAGCAAAGTCATGCCTTCTAAAGTCAGTCTCCTTAGTGTTATCCATACTGTTCCTTAGTGTTATCCATTCCTTTTACCCACATCAAACTTGACGCCTGGTAATATAGCTCCCCAATTGGGCAAGGCAAAACCTTCCTCTTATTGCTTGCATCTTGTAAAACAGTTTAATTTTTATTCTGCTTTTTTTACCCTGCCAAATATATTTCAAACACAACTCTATTTCAATCTTCAAAGAAACTCTTTCCCTAGTCAATAGAACTGTCTGCAATAAATATAAAACTCTCGGCAATATATTCATCTAAATTGTAGATATTCTCCCAATCAATTGATAGTTGCAGTTTTTCCCATTTTTATCAAATCTGTCACAATGCTGCTGGTTTGAGTTTAAATAATTTTCTTCCTTCAATGTTACTACATTCTTGGTGTAATATGATCCTAAAAAAAAAAAAAAAAAAAATTTTTTAACCCTTATTCATGGACCTGTATTTTAAAAATTTCTTCCAAACTCTTTCTTTCGTTCTTGTAAACAATTCTTTTGTTAATATCTTGTTTTATCTTTATTTATTCTCAAACCTGCTACTTTTTCCATATTCTTCTATTTTTCTATTTTAATTTGGGTGCTGTTCCAATGGCGTACTTCTAATATAAATGCCAGGTCAGCTGCAAAAGCTTTGCAATTTATATTTCCCTCCTTTGTTCATTTTCATTCCTTTTGTTTCTCTTTCTTCTCTAATAATTTCCTGTTCAACAGTTCCAATGTAACACAAAACAGCAGAGGCTGACAGTGGACAGCCTCTTGCCGTGGTCCCTTTCTTATATCTATTAGATTCTGTTAAATTCGCCATTCACCATCATCGCCATTCACACCAACCTTTGCAGTTTGTTCGATGGATATTGTTTCAATGGCTTGGATACATTTTTTAGCAAAGCCCATTTGTATCAATTGCAGTAAAAATAAATCACCAACTCACATTGTCAAAGGCTTTTTGTGCAATCTAGAAACATCAAGCCATTTGCTTCTCAGGTGCTGCTTCATAATACCTCTCCGAGTATCCAAAATAATTCTCAACATGTCTTTGATTTGTCTTGCAAGAAATCCATTTTATCCAGTATTGAATAAAATTATTAAATTATCTTTTTATCTTTTCTGCCAAAATTGAAGCAAATATTTTTATGTATTCGTAGTTCAACAAAGATAATTAGGTTCTATAATTTTTCACTTGCTGCAGGGTCTTCCTTTGGTATAATGTAATGTACGCTTGCTGACCATGTTTTGGTATTCTTTTCTTTAACTAACTCCATTCATTAACTTCTAAAAGATGAAAGATTCAATTATTTCCTGAAAGTCTGTAAAATTCCGCTTTGGCCAAACCATCTGGGACCTTGGCTGCTTTCCCAAACTTCTGTTTTTTTAAGCTTCTATTAATTCCATCATGTTATATTTCCTTCTAAACTTGTTTCATATTTTTATTGGTATCTGAGGTAGGTTCACTTTCTGTAGGATATTGCTTAATTTTTTTCTTCTTGAATATTCTCTTTGAAAGTACAGTTTTCCATAGTAGTGTTGTGTAATTTTTTTCTTCTCCTCATTCCATTAGCAACCTGTCCTTCTTTATTTATTAATTGGACTAATCCTTCTTGCTTGTTCTTTCCATTTCTCAAAGTTTATTAAGCTAGCATCCGCCTGTTTGTTTTGCATTCTTCAAAAGTATTTTTAATTTTTTGTGCTATTCTTCTTTTCCATTAGTCCCATTTTATGTTTAATTTATATCCATTTTATTTTTAATATCTTTTTTTGCGGGGACTTTGTAAGACTTCTTCCAATTCTTTTATAGACATCCTCTAATATCTTAAATGTCTTTTTCTATTTATGTTTCTTCTCCTACTATAATGTATTATCAAGCCTTCTCGTGTTAGCCTTCATCGTGTCTTCCCAAAGAGTCTGTTAAAGAGTATTCTCTCTTCTATTTTTCTTGAGAAAAAACAAGTTTCTTTCTCTATTTTCTGTTTAAAAAAAGTCTTTTTTTAATATCATATTATTTAAAGTCCATCTAAGATCTCCTCTTGTATCCTTTCCAAATAACTGACACTGGATTAATGATCTGCCCAAAGCCTTGTTTCCAATTTCAATCTGTCGTTACATTAATCAATAAATTCTGACTGACATATCTAGTTCGAGACCAAGGATGTATGCCTGTTTGAATAAAAAGTAATTGCTACTTTTTGCATTTCTCTCTCTCCATGAATCTTTTAAAAATTAAATGCTCTATTATTCAAAGGAAGGATTTGGTAACATTCTTTCTAACTTTCTTTGTTATTTTCTTGTGTTTAATAATCTCAGTCATTAATTATTCCACTTAAAATCTCCCATCACACAAATATCAACATTGAGTCCAATTCAATATTTTCGCGTGTAATTTTCTAATAGAATTCTTCTGTTTTATTTCATTCGGGGCATAAATTGCCAAAAAAATTAGAAGTGTTCACGCTGTTATCCGCTTATTTCTACCATCCGAATCCTTCCATCACCATCTGCTATTAGATTAATTCCACCAAAATTGTTTCTTTAATATATAATACCACACCTCTTTTTTGGGGTTTGTGCCAGCAACGTAAAATAATTTCTCTAGTTTTCCTTGTTTCAAATATATTCATGTGTTTTTTTAATATGTACCTCTTTAAGCAGTTATATCAAAGTTCAATTTTTCTAATTTGTGAAAATACTTTCCTTCTTTAGTAGCCAAATTTAAGCCATTATGTTAAGTGAAATTAATTTTACTTTCATCCATGTTAAGCTTTATAAGAAGGGTTTTTATGCGCTAGTATTCGCAATTCTCGTTTGTTCCTTGGCGGTTCACCACTTACTTGCACCTTCGTTTTCTTTTTCAATTACTTGCTATAACATCCTCTTGAAATTCATCAGTGACTTCTTCCTCCTTCTTCGTCCTCTTTTCCTCTAAAGTATTCTAAGTTAGGAAAAGCTTCAGATTTTTCAAGTGTGCCATTCTGTGTCTTGTTCCTGGCAAGTGAACAAGAGGCCTTCTGCATCAACATCTGTAGTTTACCTCGTTTTATGTAAGTTTTAGTCAAGGAATAAATATTCTCTTCCATTCTCTTACTCTGCTTGCGTATCTGTTTCAGCACCACAATTTCTTTGTCTTTATATTTTAGTTTTTTCTCTCTCACCACCTGGAGTTATCTATGTCTTAATAATCAATTTTATCTTAGTAATCTAAGGAATTCTCTTTGGTAGTCTATTTCCTGTTGCATATCTTGTATAGACATGAAACACTTCATCCATCCCATCCATCATCTTTCTTTGGTTATTTTCCAGTGCTTCTGCCAATTATTTCAGCAAGGTTTTCACCTTTTCCTCTTCTATATTTTGAAATCTTAGCTAAAATCTGATTTATCTGTTTCCCGATTCCTTAATCGGTTGACATTTTGCCCTTCTCGACATCACTCAATCGAAATTCAATGTCTCCAATTTTCTTATCTCTTTGATATCTTCTTCAATTTTTTTAAAATCTGACTTTCATATTCATTCATCATCTGTTGAATATTTCCACTTTCTCATCTGTCCTTTTCTATTTTTTGCTCAATCTTCTGGAGTCCTTGCTATGATCATCTGTTATGTCCTTCCTTCTCTTTCTTCTTTCCTGTTGTATATTATCTGTATAGATCGTTGTCCTCCAGATGGGTGAGGGGGTTGGTATCAAAAGAAGCTGAAGTTGTTGTCTTTCTACTCATCCTTGTAATGCTTATCTGTAAAGAAAGAGAGAGAGAAAAATAAAAGAAAAAAAGAGGAAAAAACGAAAAAAAAAGGGGGGGAAGATGAAGGCAATCAGTTGCCACTCCAAAGGAAAAAAGGAAAAAGAAAAACTTCTTCAGGCAAACTTGTATACCCTTAATCCAATTAGTTACAATTGTGGGTTAAATGTAAAAGTAAAAAATCAACAATAAAAAAGGAGGAAAAAATATTCTATTGATTCCTTCTTAAGAAAACAAAAAGAAAACAAAAATAAAAGATTTACATTTCTGGTCCTGGTTTAAAAAATCAAAAACAATTTAAAGCAGAAAAAAAAAGCCCAACTAGTGGGGGGGGTTTAGAAAAGGGAGGCAAAAGGGTTAAAAAACAATTCTAATATTTAAAACAAGCCTCTGCTGCCAAATATCCAATGCTCTTGATAAGACAGCTCAGAGTTTTCAAGGGTCACTTCAATTCTTCTTCTGTCAACTTCAACTCCAAACTTCAGCTATCTGTTCAGAAAAATGAGCCACCTGAAAAGAGCATCTCTATCTTTTCCAATACCAGATCAGGAGTAACTTGATTTATAATACAAACTAGTGAAAAGGAAAAAGAAACAATGTATCCAAGTCTCTGGGTGGCAGTGCTACTTACTTTCCTTCCTTTTCACTTCCCCATCCTCAATTTACAGCAGGAAACTGAAAGAAAAAAAAGTAAAAATCTTTTCCCCCCCTCTTTTTAAAAGGTGAGAAATAAATATTAAATCAAGCAGAAGAGTCTTAATCAAAAAAAGGAATTTCAAAGGATTGTTAAAAAAAGAAAAGAAAAATACAAACAGAAATAAAAATATTAAAAAGTACCAGTCCAGTAAACACAGCTTGCCAAGGTTCAAAATTCCAATAAAAGGGAAAAAAAAAGAAAAAAAACTGTTTCACTTGACAGTTAATCATGCCACTTAAAATCTTTCCTCTTCACTTTTTACTCCACCTTTAATTTTTTTCAGGCATGTTCACTCCCAGAAATATTTTTTTTTTTTTTTTTTTTTTTTTATAAGTAAAAGTTCATTTCACCAAACTGACACAACTTCTTCCAATCTCTTGCCATCCGGAGCTGTTCACCAAGGA